>JADRCD010121372.1:0-12252 GCA_019843815.1 Montemys delectorum
TCCAGTGAGGGGCTGGGGGCGTGGCTCAGTGGTAGAGCCCCTGCCTAAAATCCCCCAGTGAGGGGCTGTAAATCTTGCTTTTGTCTGACCTTGTAGACACTGGGGATGTCACCCTCTGAGCTTTTCACCTCCTGTCAAATGAGGTGACAAGTCAATTCTGCCCTTTCTGTTCTTTCTCAGCCTGGATCCTGAACACCAGGGCTGAGATCTCCATCGCCCCCGAGCCTGCCCAACCTGCAGAGGGGGACAATGTCACGCTGGTAGTTCATGGGCTCTCAGGGGAATTGCTTGCCTACAATTGGTATGCAGGACCTACGCTTAGCCTGACCTTCCTGGTGGCCAGTTACATTGTCAGCACTGGTGATGAGACCCCCGGACCAGCCCACACAGGGCGGGAAGCTGTGCGTCCCGATGGCAGCCTTGATATCCATGGTGCCTTACCTGGGCACACAGGCACTTACATCCTGCAGACTCTTAACAGGCAGTTTCAAACGGAGGTGGGCTACGGACACATGCAGGTCTATGGTGAGCCACCCCCTCTTGACATCCCTGGGACTTTTCACACTCTCCCTCGTCCTCACCCCTCCTTTGAGGAACAAAAGATTAAAAAAAAATTATTCTTTAAAATAGCATTTAGTGTGTGTGTGTGTGTGTGTGTGTGTGTGTGTGTGTGTGGCACAGCATACACGTGGAGGTCAGAGAACAACTTTGGAGAGTCAGTTCTTTCTTTCTACCCTGTGGAACCTAAGGATCGAACTCAGGTCATCAGGTTTGGTGGCAAACGCTTTTACCTACTGAGCCATCTTGCCAGCCCTAAAATATGCTTTTAAAGATGGGTACGGGGGTGGGAGAGAGGGGGGTGCCTAAATCAACACAAAAATGCTCACCTTCTCCGTTCTGGCTTCCAGGATGCTATCTGTCTTCCAAAGTCCTTCTTTGTCACTATGGTTTGGGGTACAGAAGTACAACTTGGTGGTACTTCTTGCCCCGGGGACAGGAGGTGCCCCTCCCCTCCCCCTCTGTCTCTCGCTCCGCCCATAGAGATCCTGGCCCCTCCCACGGTCATGGCCAACGACACTGCGCTGGTGGAGCGTAGGGATACCCTTCGTCTCATCTGTAGCAGCCCCAGCCCAGCTGAGGTCCGCTGGTTCTTCAATGGTGACGCTCTGCCAGTTGCTGTCCGCTTGGGCCTGTCCCCTGATGGTAGGATGCTGACTCGGCATGGCGTCCGCAGGGAGGAGGCAGGCGCCTACCAGTGCGAGGTGTGGAACCCCGTCAGCGTCAGCCGCAGCGAGCCACTGAACCTGACGGTATACTGTGAGTCATCCAAGGCACCTGGTAACCATATGTCACAGATGGGGGAAACTGAGGCCACGAGAAGGAGTCCAGAGTCACACCGCAAGTCAGCAAGCAAGCTGGGGAAGGAGCCAGGGCCCCTCTTAAAATATACTTGCCCGGTCACTTTATGAAGTGCAGGTTATGGCTGGTAAAGCCAGATCGATGTAGGACCCTGTAGATGAGAGAGGGGTTCACACACCTGCCATACCAAGTACAGCAATAATCCAAGCCCTCGGGAAATGGAGACAGGATCCCGAGCTCCTACCCTCATCAGCTGCATATTAAGTTCAAGGTCAGCCTGGGCTACATGAAGGCCTGTCTGAAAAGAAATAGGAAAAAAAAAAGAAAGATACCTAAAGAAACGGATAACGTGGACCCATGGATGCTTAGCTTTGAAAAGGTCACTAAACATCATTGGAACTCAAGGCTCAGCAGGGGTATCACAAAAGCTCCTCACAGAAGCACACAGTATTTCCTGGGCCAGCAGCTGTGTGTGTCAAATCCTGAGAATACGAACGACAGAGTTGCCCGGCCATGGTGGGGCACCCCTTTAATCCAGGAGGCAGAGGCAGGAGAAGGGCTGCTAGTTCAGGGTCAGCCAGGGCTACATAATGAGGCTCTTTCTTAAAATAAAAATAAAAATAAATAGTAATAGTAATAGCAATAATTTCAAAAAAAAATAAGGATGGTATACAGAAACTAAAATTCTAGAATCCAGAGGATTCCAGGTGCCAGAAACTCTAGAAGCAGAGACGAGGCTCCAGAATTTAGACTGCAAAGCTTTAAATCACAAGAAGTAGAGCCCTAGAATCGAGTTCTAACACCTGAGACACACGGATTTCTAGGGCCCTAGAATCTAGAAGCATGGGTTCTTTTTGTCTGGTTGGTTTTGTTTTAGTTTTCTGTTTTTTGTTTTTGTTTTTCTGTTTTTTTTTTCCAAGACAGAGTTTCTCTGTGTAGCCCTGGCTGTCCTGGAACTCAAGGCGTGTGCCATCACTGCCCAGCTCCACACATTCTTTTTTACAGATAAAAACAAAACAAAAGAAAAAAACAAAGACAAAAAACAAAAAACAAATGAAAACAACAAAAACAAAAAACAAAAAAAAAAACCAAAAACGAGTTCTCATGGTATGGGAAGTGAATCTCAAGATTGCAGAGTGTTAGAAGTCAAGATGTGATTGGGAAAGACTAGAGTTCTTTCTCCCCTCTACTCAGCCCTGCCAGCCCCAGAGACCCAACCCAGTAGAGAGAACATGTGAGCTGCATGCCTCTGTCCCCTCCAAGCCCACCCCTGCCCCTCCTGTGTCTTTTCCTTCTGCCCTACAGTCGGCCCTGAACGAGTGGCCATCCTCCAAGACTCTACCACCCGCACAGGCTGCACTATTAAAGTGGACTTCAACACGTCCCTCACCCTGTGGTGTGTGTCCCGGTCCTGCCCTGAGCCAGAATACGTGTGGGCCTTCAACGGGAAGGCCTTGAAGAACGGTCGGGACCACCTGAACATCAGCAGCATGACTGCAGCCCACGAGGGCACGTACACATGTATCGCTAAGAACTCCAAGACGCTGCTATCCGGCTCTGCCTCAGTGGTTGTCAAACTGACTGGTGAGTCCACCCCAGCCTGATAGCCACCTGCTCGATAGAGAGGCCCAGCTGGCCTGTGCTGACTGGGCCGCCATTTCCCAGAAGATAATTGGATTCCCAGCACACACACAGTTGTGACATGGTGACGTATCAGATTGCCCCATTCTTAGTCTAGGTGCAAAAGGAGGCAGGCCAAGCCTAGACTGGAAATGGCGACTCACATCCTCTACCTTGAGGTCAGACCGAGGGGCAAATGAGCCCATGTCCGGTCTTATAAGGTGGCAGAGTGGGACACCAGGGTCCATGTCCTTCCACGTAATTACCCACTTAGTAAAAAGACACTAGTTGCTGAGGGCCCTGCCCAACCCAAGGCACAAAAACTTGAACTTCTGCCAACTAGACTGCGCATCAATTAGTCTAGATAGGATGTGGGCATGCGCGAGTGCCCATGCGCGAGTGCCCATGCGAGTGTTCTCTCTCTCTCTCTCTCTCTCTCTCTCTCTCTCTCTCTCTCTCTCTCTCTCTCACCAACACACCCACCACAGCTGGAAACCACACACCAGAAGCACTTTCCTCACACCTCTGTGCCATGCGTGTGGGGGTGGGCATTGAGGGACCTGAGGAAACAGAGCTCATGCCCCAAGGATAGTGGCTTTGAACATCAAGTCCTCATTTTACAGCAAATGTATAATCACAGCATTTGAGAGGTGAAGGCAGGAGGATCAGGAGCTCAAGGCCATCCTTAGCTACACAGACAGTTCAAAGTCAGCCTGGTCTCATTTATTCTACCTGGGTTTCTTCTCAAATGGCCATTGTCCCTTGGGGACGGTGGGAATCGTCGTCCTCCTCCTCCTCCTCCCTCCCTTCTTCCTCCACTAACAGGCTGGGTCTCATTCAAAGGGTGGGGATGGACCCTCTTTCACGCAGAGCAAAGATGGCTGTCGCAAAGGTAAGCGTGCCTCCTGTCTTACCTGTGAGAGTGGACCAGATGACCTCAGGGCCAACATGGGGGGTGTCCAAGGTCTGCAGGTAGGTGCAGGGTGTACCTAATGTAACACTCCGAAAGCTGCTTCCACACAAGCTGCTAGAAATCCTGTGGCAGGTGCTGAGATCGAGACAGAGAGACATGGCTGTTGTCCCACCTGGGAAACAAGCTGAGATGATGGAAGAGGCATGGTCTTTCTCTGACCTTAGAGAGATCAGTGAAGCTGCCAGTCAAAGAGAAGAGGCAATGCCTCACGTTCTCTGAGCCCCCTGGCACTGGTGTGGGAGACATAAAACCCTTTAGTCAAAGGGAGGAGGCACAGTCTGGAAGAATTTCCAGGTCATTAGGAGACATGACACTACTTTAAATTCCTAGTCTGATGGGGGAGACACAAGTCCCACTTTGGGAATATGTCAAATCTGATGGAGGAGTTCGATCTTCCCACTTTCTATGAAATTTTTCTATAAAAGAAACAACTATTTCCAATTTTGGGGGTCTCCAACTTGATCAGAATGTTCCACTCCCAATAATTCACAATTTCTCAGTCTGATGGAGGAGACGGAAGCTCGCACTTTCTAGTGAATCTTAAACCAATGGAATAGCCTTCCTAGCTTCTTGGATCCCAAACTTGATTGAAAAAAAAAAAAAAAAATCTAGAATGTCCCAATCTGATGGAGGAGACACAATCCACACCTTGTGAGAATTTTCCATGTGATACAGAATGCACAGCTTCATCTCTCCTAGAGTCTTCTAATCTGATGGAGGAGTTTTCACCCCCCCCCCCATATTCTTGGGTCTGCTGCTCTCACAGAGTGGGAAGCACAGTGTGGGAAGAGACGTCCCAACCATCTGATGGGGGAGACGCAGCCCCATATTCTAGAATTTCCAGTCTGATAGGAGAGGCATGGTCCCCAGAGTTTTCTACCCTGATAGAGGAGATATGGCCAGACCCTGTGGGGTTCCCAGTTAATTACATAGGACCTGCACCATCATCCCAGGCTGAAATTGAAACCGGGGCGATGTCTCCCTGGCAAGTACCACTGGGAAAGAGAGTGTATGTGATCACCGTAGAAATCACCTCCATCCTCTGCCTCCTCCCCAGCACCTCAGGGGAGCACCACCAGTGGGGGAGCTGGCCAAGGGCGGGGGAGGACTCCACACCACACTCAGGGCAGCCCTGGCTGACAGTGCCTGTGGTTCTCTCCCCAGCCGCAGCTGTAGCCATGATGATTGTTCCTGTACCGACTAAGCCAATGGAGGGCCAGGACGTGACCCTGACTGTCCAGGGCTACCCCAAGGACCTGCTGGTCTATGCCTGGTACCGTGGACCTGCCTCGGAACCCAACCGACTGCTCAGCCAGCTGCCGTCAGGGAACTGGATCGCCGGCCCAGCGCACACAGGCCGGGAGGTGGGCTTCGCTAATTGCTCACTGCTGGTGCAAAAGCTGAACCTCACGGATGCCGGACGCTACACACTCAAGACCGTCACACTGCAGGGCAAGACTGACACTCTGGAGGTGGAGCTACAGGTGGCCCGTGAGTGAGCAGTGTGGGATGGGGGAGGGGCACCCAGAGATGTCCTTCTCCTCCCTCACATGCCTGTGGGACACAGGCATGTGCCTCTTCCTTCTGACCTGAGTGTCCCCATGTGAGCGTTTGCCTTGCCTCTCAAATGATGACGTCCACCGAGGTATACGCCATATGGATATACAGCCAGAAAAGGGGGTGTCATGTGAGGGTGGGCATCTTTTCTCCTTAGGTGAGTGGAAACTAAACCATGGGGATCCAGCCTCTTCCACCACACTGGGAAGGTGGGATGAATGCAAGTGTTTTCCTTCCCCATGAGACATGCCATGAGGGCAAGAAGTTTCCACCTTCAGACACCAGGTCTCCCAACCCAGAATGTACATTAGGATGCAGCCTGCTAGGTGTGTCTCCTCCATCAGACAGAGTTCTCTGTTGAGAACCACTTCTCCTCCATCAAGCTGGGGGGTCCCACAGTAGAGAACCATGTCTCTCTCATCAGACTGAAAAATTGTGTCTCCTCCATCAGACTGGGACCTCCCAGAATCAGGGACCATGCCTCCTCCATCAGACTGGGAGCTCCCAGATTCAGGGACCATGCTTTCTCCATCAGACTGGGAACTCCCAGAATCAGAGACCATGCCTCCTCCATGAGACTGGGAGCTCCCAGAATCAAGAACCAAGTTTCCTCCATTAGACTGGGGGCTCCCAGAGTCAGGAACCATGCTCTCTCCATCAGACTGGGAACTCCCAGAATCAGGGACCATGTCTCCTCCATCAGACTGGGAGCTCCCAGAATCAGAAACCATGTCTACACCATCAGACTGGGGGCTCCCAGAGTCAGGGCCATGTCTCTTCCATCAGACTGGGACCTTGTCTCCTCCATCAGGCTAGGAGCTCTCAGTCAGGAAGTATGCTCTTATAGTCCAAGGCTATGTCTTCTCCATGAAACTGGTATCACCCAGAGTCCAAGGCCATCTCTTCTCCATCAGATTGGTATCTCCCAGAGTCAAAGGTCATGTCTCTTCCATCAGACTAGGAATTCCCAGAGATCTTCAAGACCTTGTTACTAGGGCAGGTACTCTGGACAGGTGACCCAGATGGAGAAGAGTCTGGAGTCTTGCCTGTCTCATCAGACTAGACACTCAGAAGTCAAATTTCCGGAGCCAGGACCAGTCCGGACCCAGCCACCAGATGTCTGGGTTCTCAGGCGCACTCCCAAGCCTGTGCGCCCGGGGAATCCTTTTCAGCTTCCTTTGTCACAGTCCAGCTGGAGGACCAGTCTTTCTTCATGCAGCACCAGACCCCAGATCATGGCACAGGCTGAGCGGGGCGGGTGGGGCCCTCGGGAGGCGCGGTGGGCGGGGCGGCGGGAGGGTCCTCCTGCTGACTGACAACCTCCTCGTCCCCGCCCCGGTTCTCCTGCACAGCCCTCGAGTAGCCACCGCCGCCTCTTCAGCACCAGCGCAGGCCGCTGAGACCTGGAGAAAAAACGCGCCCTTGCAGCATCTCCCCGCATCCGCCCCTGAGCCCAGGACCGCTCACCTGCAGAACAGATGCGGGCCATGGTCCTGCCATCCTGCCTCCATCTAGACTTAGCACCGAGCTGTGGGAGAGCGGCCCAGTCCATAAACGTCCCAATGAACGCACGTGGTTGTCAGCCTCTCTTTCCACCGCCGCCAGCCTGGCCAAGCGCAGCTAGTGTCCCTTGCTTTGGTACCCACCCCAGAGCATGCCCAGGCTGGGCGCATGCGCACCTCGGGATGCTTAACCCACGCCTCCTCTGCTCCAGAGCAGAGCCTGGAGCCTTTGCATAGGTGTGCAGTTTACACGGAAGTGTGTCCTATTCCCCAGTGGGCTAAGGATCGGACCTCTCCAAAAAGTGTGGAGTAGGATAAGTCCCGCCTTACTGGGTAACTCCTGATTTCCTAAGGCAGGGTTTCTTTCCCTCAGAGAATGATGATTCTCAAGGGACCGTCCAGCCCTTTCTGGACCTCATCCATCACATCAGGAACGCAACTGAACACCGTGGTGCCTGCCTGTAATGCCCGCAGAGCTGGAGGCATGAAGATTAGGAGTTCAAGGCGTAGCCCAGTCTAGGCAACGTAGATGAAGACCAGCCTGGCTGTATCTCAGAAAAATTCAAAAGCTATAGAGAAACTAAAGAGGGTTGTAAAAGTGGTTTATATGGATCTAGGATTAGTTATCTCACACATCTTTAGAATGCTCAGAAGTCCGTTGTTGAGAGTAGAGTGGAGTCCCCACGATGTCATCAGCATAGACTTTTATCTTCCTCCGTTGTTGAGAGTAGAGTGGAGTCCCCACGATGTCATCAACATAGACTTTTATCTTCCTTAGTGCAGGGCTTTCAGTTTCTCAGTCACCTCGAGTGCCCGAATGGCTGTCATTGTTTTTCCTGGTTGCGAGGGACTCTGGGAAGTAGTCCTTCTCTTGGGTCTGCTGATGCCTCCGAATGATGTCAAGACTGGGCAGAGAGAATAGTCCCAACGTGGGAAACTGACAGCCTCTGCGATGATGGGTTGAAAATTCTGCCTCCTCAGCCAGACCAAAATGGCCTCTTTCACATGCAGCCACTGCGGAAGAGCCACAGCCACATCCCAGAAAGCCTAGGGAACCCGAGGCTATGTGGATGCTTTGCATGAGGGGTGGATGCTTAATTGGGCCAGCAGGAGGGGGAGGGAGAGAGGGAGGAGACCTCTAAAGATTCTAGGTCAGGCTAGATTCTGGGTCCTTAGTACAGGGAAGCTCAGGTGTCCTACCACCAAGCCCCGCATCCCTCTGGGCATCTCTAGGCACCATCTCAAGCCAGTTTAAGTCTCCTTCATTTACAGTCCTTGAAAGAAAGGACAGTCGTCACAAGATAGTGACAGTCCTTGTAGGCAAGAGGATAATAATGACAATAATGTGGGTAGTTTTATTTTATCATTGCTGAGGAATGAACCAAGGACCTTGTTAAGACTAAAAGAGCACTCTACCACTGAGCCACGCCCCCAGCACCTCACTGGGGGATTCTAGGTTCTACAATGAGCTACGCCTCCAACCCAGCCCATTCCCTTTGTTTGTGTTGAGGCACGTGCTTACCGTGTAGACCAAGTTGGTATAGAACTTTTGGTCCTGCCACCCATATCCCCTCTAGTATTGGGATTCTAGATTTGTGCCACATAACCAGGTTACTTTTGTCCTTTTACTTCATTAGTTCCTGTAACATCTGTTATGCACAGTTACTGCCAGGTCTGAATTTCACAAGTTTTTGGGAGTGCTGTAAACTTTACTCCAGCTATTGTAGTTCCCAAGGCCACCAGGAGAGGGCACAGGTCGTGTTTCTGAACAGGCAAATAGTAAACCTCAGGACACTGGGGATATTGGCCCTTTGCATCATTTCCTCATCTATAACATGCGCACCATCATAGTACTTACCTCCTAACACTGAAGAAGTTGTAAATATGCAGAAAGAAACCTGCCCCGAGTGTTGGCAATAATGCGCATGATCCAGAACAAGGATGTGCCTTTAGCTACAGACAGAAAACAAACACATTTATCTGAAGCTCCTAGTGTTAGAGCTATTACAATTCCTCAGTGAAGGGAAAAGGATGTGGCTCAGTGGTAGAGCCCCTGCCTAGAATCCCCCAGTGAGGGGCTGGGGGCGTGGCTCAGTGGTAGAGCCCCTGCCTAGAATCCTTCAGTGAAGGGCTGGGGGCGTGGCTCAGTGGCAGGGCCCCTGCCTAGAGTCCCCCAGTGAGGGGCTGGGGGCGTGGCTCAGTGGTAGAGCCCCTGCCTAGAATCCCCCAGTGAGGGGCTGGGACGTGGCTCCGAGATAGAGCACCTGCCTGCATTCCCCCAAGGGACTGGTTCAGGTGCATAGCTCTTGACTAGGTTGATGAGTCCCTGGGTTCCATCCCCCGTAGTTGGGGAAAAACAACAACAACAATAATATGTGTTTCTGCAATGCATCTTCCCACACGTGTGAGTCTTTCTCATTTCGTGTAGCACTTAATAGACATGTCATGAAAATAATTTATTCTGCCTCCCAAGAAAATAATAGCCCTAAGCCAGTGTAAGTTCTTGGAACTGCAATATCACTTCCGACGGCGTCTGCAACCTGTGATACGGATGAGGTTTCCGAACTCCCCTCCAAGCTTCGCTTTGAAAGGGGCTCCAGTCCCCAAAGCTCCTAAATGTTTATATGCACATCAGTCTCCGTGAGTTTGAGGCCAGCCTGATCTATAGAGCTAGTTTCAGGATGCTAGGCAGTCAGAGCTACACACACACACCATAGCTAGATGAGACAGAGTAATCCCAACTCTCAAGATACTGAGGCAGGGGGATTGCTTTAAATTTGAGGTCACAGCAAAAACCTGTATCGAAAGGAAAAAAAAAAAAAAGCAGTTGGAGATTTGCTGTATTGGTGGAATGCTTGCCCGCCGTGCATGAAACCCTGGGTTCGATCCCAGCACCACAAAAACCCAGTGAAGTGGCATCCAATTGTAACCCCAACTCTCTGGATGGAGGTGGAGGCCAGGGGTCAGAAGCTCAAGGTCATTCTCAGCTATATATTGATCAAGATCCAAGCCAGCCTGAGGTACAGAGGACCCTGCCTTTGCCCAGTGAGTGGTGCACATCTTTAATCCCAGGACATGGAAAGCAGAGGCAAGAGGGTCTCTCGGAGTTTGAGGTCTGACTCATATGTGGTATACTTAGGTGGGCTCCAGGCCAGCCAGGGTTACACAGTGAGAGCCTGGGTGGAACAAGACAAAACAAAGCAACACAAAGAAACCAAGCAGAGGGGGCTGGAGAGATGGCTCAGCGGTTAAGAGCACCATCTGCTCTTCCAGAGGTCCCGAGTTCAATTCCCAGCACCCATGTGGTAACTGACACCCATCTATCTTGGGGTCTGATGCCCTTTTCTGACATGCAAGTGTGTACATACAGATAGAGCACTCATGTACATAAAATAAGTACACAAATCTTTTTTTAAAAAAAAAAGGAGAGGGGGAAAGAAAGAAAACAAGCAGAGAAGGGGAGAAGCAATTCGTCTTAATGTTAAATTAAGAAGTAGGATGCTCAGACAGGTCACTGGTTCTTCACCACCATTGAGGCCACCAAAGGCAGGTAGCACTTAGAGCCTTCTACCAGCACAGGAGAGAGAGACGGACAGAGGTGGGGGAGGGAGCGAGAGAGATGGAAAGCACCTCCAAGGCCTCTCTAGCTTCTTCAGCCCCGTCCCCAGATGCCCTTTCTCAAGCATCTGCCATAGATGGACTTGGGCTGGACAGGGAATGACCTTGAGGCCACACACACAATGGCCCAGTTGCCTGTGGAGCCCAGCCAGGAAAAGGAAGGAAGTCTGACCCCGTTTTTGTTTTTTTCTCTACAGACTGTAGCACCAATGTGGGGAGGAATAGGACATGGAGGAGGCCTGGAGGGGAGGAGGAAGGAACGGAGAGGAGGAGGGACCTCGAGGGGAGAAGGAGGGGCCCTGCAATAGGCTGCCACCGTTCACCTTTCAGAGCCAAGAAAGGTATCTCACCCATGCACTCCATTCTAAGCCCAGTGTCTAGAGAGGGAGCCCTTACCTCCAGAGGGCAGCACAGCAGCCAACCACTGGTGGGAGGTCTTGTACAACCCCCACCACACGCGCACACACACACACACACACACACACACACACACACACATACACACATACATACACACATACACACACATACACACACATACACACACACATACATACACATATACGCACACACATATATGCACACACATACACACACACACCACACACACACACCACACACACACACACACACACACACACACACACACACACACACAGCAAGCTTTAGCCTCTTCATTCCTCACAGGAGAGAATCAAAGCCTCTAGAGCTAAGGTTTCTTCTCCCTTCCATCCAACAGCCCTAGGCCTTTTTGAATTTCTGTGGGCTTGTTTCGTGCTTTGGGGGCAGGGTTTTGCTACACAGCCCAGGCAGGACAGGTGTTCCCAGGAGCACCCAGCTTCAGAGTTCTTCCCAGGGCAGGATGCCTCCTACTCTTCACATTCATCCTACCCCCTCCTTTCTGTCCCAGAACCCCAAAGGAACAAAGCAAAGAAGTAAATAAATATGAGAACTGGGCTGGTGGAGGTGGCTGGGCAGCAAGATGGCGTATGGGTACGTGCTCTTGCTGTCAAGCCTGATGGCCTGAGTTCCACCGCTGGGACCCACATGGTGGAAGGAGAGAACTAACTGCCACAAGTTGTCCTCTGACTTCTGCCTCCATGTCGTGACATGGGCACACACCCAAATAAAGAAATAAACTTCAAGAATTGAGCTGGGGACACGCACAGCTTGAGGAATGCCTGTCTAGTGCTCACGAAGCCACCACATAAACCAAGCAGGGTGATGCACACCTATATGCCAGTGGAGGAGGAGGCAGGAGGTTTTAATTCAGTCCAGGGCTAACCTGGACTACAGAGACCCTGAAACAAAAGACCTGCTCTCTTTGGCTGGGCATCATGGGGCACACATGTAATTCCAGGACTCTAGAGATGAGGCAGGAGACTCGTGAGTTCAAAGCCATCCTCGGCCACAAAGTAAGTTTGGGGCTAGCCTGGGCTTCCAAGGAAACTACCTCCAAAAAGCAAGAATTAACAGAGTGTCTGAGGAGGCTGGAGGTGGGTCTTTGTCCACTTGAATGTCCATAGCCAAAGGTGGCCAACTTGAGGCACTCCAAGCCACAGAACTGTATGAGTGGTTCAAGATGCCAAAAATCTAAGACCAAGGCACTGGTGAGGGGGGGGG
>JADRCD010121375.1:0-21317 GCA_019843815.1 Montemys delectorum
ATTATTATTATTATTATTATTATTATTATTATTATTATTATTATCTCCTAATTATTGATACAGGATTTTCCTGTATAGCCCTGGCTGGCCTAGAACTCACTGTATAGATTAGGTTGGTCTCAAAATTACAGAGGTCCACCTATCTCTGCCCCCAAGTGCTGAGGTGTCTACACAATGTCTGACTTAGTTTTTTAAATGTTATACTTCTTTTTTCTGTACCATGATATCTCTGCACAAAATTAAAAACAAAAACAAAAACTTTGGCCACTACCGAGCAGTTTATCTCCTAAGTATAGATAATACTTTCCTGTTTGACCCTAAATTTACTAAATATTTTTTTAAAACAAAACATCAGTGTTTTGTCTGCATCATATGATGTACATGTGTACTTTAAATGCTAGAAGAGGACATCAGATCCCCTGGAACTGGAATTACAGATGGTTGAAGCTGTTATAGGGCTGCTGGGAACCAAAGTTACATCTTCTGCAGGAAAAGAAAGTGTTTTTACCCACTGGGCTATCCTGCCCACTTGACAGTTTTTAACCTATACAAACTATCTCTCCATCAATTATCAAGAGTGTTAAAGAAACACTTCATTCCTGCATATAAAATCCAGAGATTTCCACAGGAGACGTTACTGGGAAAATCAACACACTGTTCCCACTTTACCAAGAGGGAAGCACGCCCCAACTTGTAAAAAGTCTTGTTCACCTGGTAGTCTGCACCTACACATCTTCTAACAGCTCTATGCTTTGACGAGAGACCTGTTGTGAGGCTATGAGCTTAAACCCTGCAGTTGTAATCTCTGTCACCTTGAACAAGCTACTTCCCTTCTGTGGCATGCTCGTGATAGGTGATACCTATTTGACAGGCTGTGGTGATGACTTATGAGTCAACAGTATATACTTAGTGTTTGCAGCACTGCTGTGAGCTCATTAAGTCAGTATTTTAAACTGCTGTATTTTAAAACTAGCACATAGGGCTGGAAAGATGGCCCAGAGGTAAAGAGCACTGGCTGCTCTTTTAGAGGTCCTGAGTTCAATTCTCAGCAACCACATGGTGGCGCATAACCATCTGCAATGGGATCTGATGCCCTCTTCTGAGCTGCAGGCATCCATGCAGGCAGAACACTGTATACATAATAAATAAACATATCTTTTAAAAAACAGCACAGGACAGGGTGAAGAGATCTGATTCTACTTAAGGAGAACTAAGCAACTAGAGAGCTAAAAAAATCATATAGAACTACATGCTTGGAAGACAAAAACTGCTGTAATCCCCCCAAGTGGTATTTGACTTTTAGAAAACTATCCCACTCAACGTTTCCTAAAGCTGTGATGATTCACTTGGGAAATGAGAAAAGTAGTAGTCCGAAGCCATGTTACCCTCACCCTAATACTGAGTTTCTGCTTTTCCCAGTTCATAGGCTCATCATCTCCAGCCCACAGTGACGATGACTTAGTCTGTCTCTGGAAAAGAAGGAGGTGGGGTGCTAAATGCATACTGTTTAAAAGGATTCCATCTTGCTTTCAGAAACAGGCACATCCATTCAATTTAAAATCTGTTCTCAATCTTCTGAAGCTGTAGCAAACCATAAAAGCCTGGAGTGCATCATGATACTCATGTTACTATTTAATATGACAAAATACATTGTTATTACGTTACTAATGATCTGGTGTCACAATGAAGCACCCATGAATAACATACTAACTTCATGATGAAGTACAGTCATCTCGCAAAACATAACTATGTTAACCTGACCAAAGTGCACAAACTTGGCCTCCATGGAGTAAGAGTTCATTCTGACCTAACCCCAATGTAACATTTAGCATTAAAGAACATAACATTTAACATTAAGGATAGCTAAGGCTGAAACTAAATCTTGAGAGCCTCTGGCTTGGAAAGCAGAGTCAATCAGCACTAAGCCTAAAGACGGAGTTTCATCCCTCGGATCCTCTAAGTTGTCCTCTGACCTCCATACAAGTGCCATGGCTTGCATGTGCCCCATCTCCTGAATGAATAAATAAATGTAAAAAAGAAACAAACAAAGAAGCCAACCCTTAATTTTAGTTTGCCCAGACAGATTTGCTCAGAGGTGAAAATCCAGTAATTATGACTGCTTGAAAACAAAAATAAGCTGGGGTGCTACTGTAACCCCAGAACCTGGGAGGAGGAAAACAGGCTGGTCTACTTAGTGAGTTGGTCTCAAAAAACAAAAACAAAAAACAAACAAACAAACAAACAAAAAAAACCAAACAAGCAAAACAAAACCCTAAAACCAAATAGGCAAAAACACAAAATCAAAAATAATTACAAAAGTTTAACAGATTATCTCTTGAGAACAAAATAGGAATGGACATTCATATATATTTTAGGGTTAGGCTAGGGTTAGGAGAGAGATAGATAGATAGATAGATAGATAGATAGATAGATAGATAGGTAGATAGATAGATAGATAGATAGATAGATAGATAGATAGATAGAGATAGAGATATAAAATTTCCCTAAACAATGTAGAGGTTAGAGAAGAGGTAGGAGCATAGAGAAACTAAAAACACTTCAATTAAATCAACAAGGAGGAATGCTTATTCCTAGGTGAATCTACTTTTCTTTAGGCTTCTGACCTGGTCAAGAACATTTTCACTGTAATTGGTATGGCATAAAACTTTTTCCCCCTGGAATTTAAGTTATTGAACAGGTATGAGACAAGGTCTTGGAAAACAAACTGGTATATTTGGTTACTAAAATTAGAGAAACAAGAAAAGGGGGGGAGGGTTATTGTAACCAGTAATTAAGTAACTTGCCTCAAAGGTCACCTCCCCTATAAAATCTCCTCCTCACTTGCCCAGTGCTGATTACAGAACCTGCCAAACTGTCTCCATAAATACTGCTTACTGTTTAAGCTGACCGCAGTTAAGGCCTGTAGCCAGGCACATAGATGTTCACAGATGATGAATGAAGAATGTCTTTTAACATCCTCATTTTACTCATCATTTGACAAATGTCAGGTCATTTACTATGTTGAAACAAATGACATTTATTTGTTATGCCCCCAATGGTAGGCTGCCTTATTCTTTTCCTGTCGCTCTAATAAAATACTCTGACCAAAATGATTTAAGGAAGGGAGTGTCACTTGGCCCCGATACCAGGTTATGTCCAGCATTGCAGGGGTGATACATCAGAAGGGGCTTGGAAAGGCTGGCCAGGCAATGTCTTAGTCAGTGTTCTCTTGCTAAAAAGAGACACCATGACCAAGGCAATTCTTATGGAAAGCATTCAACTGGGGACTTGCTTACAGCTTTAGAGGTTTAGTCCATTATCATCAATGGTGGAAGTAGGTGGCATGCAACAGCCAGCCACAAAGCAATAGCTGAGTGCTACATCCTGATCTATAGGCAGAGAGAATGTGATGCTGAGCCTGGCGTGGACTTTTGAAACCTAACGTCCATCCCCAGTGACACAGTTCCAACAAGGCCACATTTCCTAATCCTAATTCTATCAAAGAGTTCCACTCCCTGGCGACAAAGCATTCAAATATATTAGCCTATGGGGCCATTCTTATTCAAACCACAATAGGTGACACCCACAGTCAAGGGCACAGCACGAGAAACTTGATGCATGCTAGTGGTCAGTCTGTTCTTTTTCATTCAATTTAGGACCTAGCTCATGAAAGGCTGGGTTTAGAATGGGGTCTTCCCACCTCAGTGAACCAACTACAAAAATCCCTCAAAGGCATCCCCACGGGGCTACCAAATCTAGACAATTCCTGATTGAGACTCCCTTCCCAGATATTTCTAGACTGTCTCAAGTTGACAAAACAATCACATCTACAATGGGATAGATCCACAATCATTTTACCATTATGTCTTACTCCAAATTAATGCCATTTCACTTCTCTGTATCAACACCAGTCACTCAGCCTTAAATTGACCCTTAAATTCTTCTGCCTGCTTTAAAATTCTCAAGTGTACTACCTGTCATTTCTCCTTTACAATAAACATGAGGCTAAACTTAAATGGAAGACAGCAGAAGGATGACTGCAGGATACACCTGCTACATAACTCATTAGTAGAGAAAATGATGCTGGTCTGCAAAGCTCAGAAAGGCAACCCTCGCTTGGCCTGGTAATCACTCACTAATGCTCTGTCCAAAACATACACCATGCACTCCAGGCCTCCTGCCCTCACCTGTGTCCTGGAAGATCGCTTACTTATTTGGTGGCCATGCATATATCTGGTCTGGGTAAGTCAATGAACTCTATCATTTGCTAGTAACCCTCGACTAAGATTGGAGGCCAATGTAGTTATTCATGTAGAAGACAGGAGCAACTGGGATTGAGTTCTGAACACGGGCCAGAATTCAAAACTAAAATGTTCTTTATTAAATTTATGTTTTAATTGCTTTTCTTTCTGAAGACAAAACAGGATAGTACATACTGTGGGACCCAGATTGGCCTGCAAGTCATGATCCCCTTGCCACCTCTTCCCAAGTGCTGCGTGCTATTATGCCTGGATGAGTTCTTTTGTTGTTACTCTCATTTTGTTGCCCAGGATGGTCTCTAGTACATGCACTCTGGGGATCTTCCTGCATCTGGCTCCTCTGCAGCTGGGACCACACACAAGTGCCATCGGCTCATCTATATCATATTTTTATCCCTAGAGGCTAAGCCCTAAATCAATGGTTTTCAAGGTGATCACAAACCTATTGGGGATCACATTTCAGATATCCAACATATCAGATATTTACATTGTAATTCATAACAGTAGCAGGATTATAGTTATTAAATAGCAATGAAGTAACTTCATGGTTGGGAGTCACCACAACCTAAGGAACTGTATTTCAGGAAGATTGAAAACTACCACCTTAAACGTTTTAAGCTTCAGTTTTATGAAGGTTGTCATTGGGAGTTATATGTAAGTCATGACACTTAATTTTAGTACTTCACAGATATATTTTTAATGGAAACAAAACAAAAATCCCTCAGTACCTCCTATGTAGTCTAACCAGGACACAGAAAGGAACTACAAAGTATGAGCTGAGAGTCCATGTTTTAAGTATGTTATACTTAAACTTTTTATAGGTCTCACTATATAAAATACATGAAGTGACATCACTGAAGAACTTCAGTAGAACCAGCTCAGCCAATGTCAAACTCAGAATGTTGTGTGTGACGTTGTTTAAGCTTTATACCACATGGACATAGGCTCAATCCCAGATGCAACTCTTGGAGCTTAGCTCAGTTCATGCAATCTCTGAGTCTGTAAGTGTTATCTAAGACTTTGAAGAAGGGCTGCTATAGAGCAGGATACACCTCCCACACAGACTGAAGGGATGATGTAAGATAAGCAGCTGCCACACAGAGGATCTTTCCTGTCCTCCACAGATAAGAATTATTAAGACACAGGATAAGCTTCCTGCCAAAAACCTAGTCATTTTAAACTAGGCTGACACTAGGCATAAAATACTCCTCCTGGTGAACAAGCACGCAGATTTAAATGCATTCTTAGAAAAGCTATGGCATTGGGAAGGGTAATTATCTGCAAGCTCCATCCTGTACCTTCCTGGTAAGTAGCATTCTCTGCCAAGTGGACTGAGGAGCCATGGATAGAAGGTTCAAGTGGGGGTCAGGCGGTGGTGGCGCACACCTTTAATCCCAGCACTCGGGATGCAGAGGCAGGCAGATCTGAGTTTGAGATCTGCCTAGTCTACAGAGCAAGTTCCAGGTCTATATATATTGACACTCTATAAAAAGTTTAAGTGTAACATACAAATATAAACTTAGCCTTGTTTTCATACAGTTTTATGCTTTATAAAGGCTTGACTAATGTATATCATTTGGCTATAACAGCCAAATCTTAAAGATCCACTTGTTTGTGACAGGAATAACTATGAATCTCATAAAGAAAAAAAGTTTAAACACATTTAGATGTGAAAATCTTGACTGATTGTCCTAATGTTCACGCAACTTTTAACAGAAATCCCTATTTCCCTTAAACTTATATCCTCTGTGGTGTAGTTTAAATCAAGGAGCATTGACAACATTCACTTTCTCAGAAAGAAAAAAGTGGCTCAGAGTTCTTGGAAAACCAGGGAAGTGACTTTAAAAATGTGAAAATAAACTATATGATCAAAGAAACAAACTAACAGTAACTTCCCACGGTTCATTTGCACACGAATTTAGCAAATTTCAATTAAGGGTGCTTAAGATATGGCTCAGTGGTTGGCTGCTCTTGCAAAGGTCCCAAGATCAGTTCTCAGCACTCACATGGCAGCTCACAACTGTCCGCAACTCCAGTTCCAGGGGATCTGATGGCCTTTTCTGGCCTCCTTGGGCACCAAACATGTTTATCTAAATATTTCTAAATAAAGAGACTCCTCATTCTTCTGTAACTTAGTAGATAAACCACTTTGTTCCAATTGCCTCCTTCTGGAACCAGTGCAGAGACCAGAAAAGGAAATAACCATGCAGAACTACTCAAAACGACTTTATTAAAACTGTTGCTCTTTTCATTTACAAGTTTAGATGTGTCCTGAAACCATACTACTTGCTGTATCACATATAAGCACCTCACTCCTTTTCATGTGGCAATGGTGAGCCTCCAGAGTCTGTCCTGGAAGGGGAATTCCAACCACCTTATGGCGCTGTCTCGAAAGCACACACCTACCTTGCATTTACGATACACACAGCAGCTCCGCACAGTGGACACACTTCCTTGTCCTTCTTCATGAAAAGCCCCGAGGTAATAACAATCCAGATTCAGACATGCTTCAGTTAGTAGAAACCTTGCAGCTGTTACCTGCTGCCCTGCATCTTTTACTGTAACCCACTTGGCATCATGGCCAGAGTAATTTTAAAGTTATTCTGTATTGTTACTCCTTTCTAAAAATCCAGTGTTTTTCATTTATAGCACTTGTTTAAAGTTTAATTTTTAATCTGCATCAAACAGTTCATTTCTTCACTTTGCAAAGGGAACCCAAACGTATCATGATGCAACCTGTCATGAGAACAGAATTTCTTTGAAAGCTGAGACTGGAAGACATGCAATTTTTCTATTTGTATGACAATATATTAACTAATAGCACCACCTACCTTTCAGACAAAGTAGAGAAACAAGGCTTATTTTCCAGAACTTACGTTTTGTTTAAACAATTACTGGTAAAGGTAGGTTCAAAGTGCAAATAAGTGAAAACAAAACAAAAAGAAAAAGAAAAGAAAATTTGAAGTTCCATTTGATATTATGTGAACACTCTTTAACAATATTTATAAAATACTTGACAATGTTTCATTCAAGTCTGGCCAGCAATATCCAGATGATTTTAATGTGACACAAAATAATGGACAAACTATTATTTTGAGGTACTAAGTAGGAGCTGTAGTTAAGGAGAACAGCCCATTTTGACTAGCAGAGGTAAATTTTTATTAATACTTTCATGACTAATGGCTAAGCATTAACTAAAATGAATGTTGCTGTTCCCTCATAATTCATGGTTAGGTTGTTTTCCTTGTCTAAGTAGGAAAAATGTGGCAAGGTAGAAACCTTCTTTCTTAATCCTCTCAGTATATTTGGCTGTCATACAGTAGTGTGGTGGAGGAAAAGGCTTGCTGATGCACACACAGCTCAGACCATGTATCCACACTCCTTCAAATCAAGGTCATTCCTTGATCTCATGCTGTAATAGAATAAATAGAATAAATGACAATTTGCTTACATGAATCTAATTGCTAGAAATGCTAGAGAAATTATTTTTGATCAAAGAGGGAAAGCTTCTACACTGATTATTACCTAACTATTAAAGAAACCATGAGAGGCAACTAGGTTTGTGCTGCGCACGAACTGAAATGGCTTCAGATGAAAACAGTGCCTCTGTCCAAGCTGGATGGGAACTAACCTCCTTCGTATCTACAGGAAATGGAGGCACTATTGCTAGTGATCTCGGCCCTTGGAAGAGAGAGACCAAGCAAACAGTTATTTACGGCTGTCTCATGTTCAAGTCCTCAGGTGTCAAAATTAGAAAAGGGGAAGGAGGAGAGGGCTGAGTGGGTCAAAGCACTTGTCATGCAAACCTAACGACCTGAGTTTGGACCCTGCAGAACACATGTGAAAGACAGACACCATAAGCATACCTGTTCTTACAGGGAGACAGGATGCTGAGACAAGAAAATTATCAGGAGCCAGCCTGGTATGCACAGCAGTGAACAAGAGATCATGGACCAAACACGGTGGAAAGCAAGAATCCACAACACTCCAAGGTTGTTTCCTGCCTTACAAACCTGGGAACATGTGCCCACACCCACACAACCAAGCACACATACACACTCACATAATATTGAAAACATTCCAGCCAAACTGACCTTAAAAATAGTGCAACTATAAAAGCTATTTTGAAAATAATGCTTAGTAATAATTTTAAGTTAATCTGACAAAAGTTTGAAGAGTCCATTTTAAAATGGCTTGTTAAAACTGAATAACGGAATTAAATATTTTTCGTAACAAGAGCTATACTGGGGCACTAATTATTTTTGAAGGCTCTTTTGTTAGGGCTATAGTTCATTATGTCATACTTAATACAACTTGTACCATGGAGTCTTTCTTCTGGTGATTTATGTCAACTGACACTAAGTAGAAACTTTCTGCGACTGGTGAATTAAATTACCATTCATTACCATCCCATTTAAATATCGTTATCTTGCAGGAGCTGCCAACAGAGAGCAGCAGTCTAACATTACTCATAATGAGGGACAATTTGGTTCAATTGATGAAGTAGACGAGAACTATTTCCTATCTGTTCTCCTTCCTAGGTCCTCTCTCTTATGAAACAGAGGGTCTCACTCTGTAGCTCTGGCTAGCCTTGAACTCAGGGCATCCTGTCTTAGTCTCCCAAGTACTAAAATTACAGGTGTGAACCACCGTGGTGAGCTTATTTGCCACTCTTCTATTTTGCATGTCATATCAAAGTAGACTAGAATTTTTTTTATTTCCTCACATTTGATTGTACAATACAAACTTGATTACAATGCTTCAGCAAACAATACTGTATTTAAAACAATACAAACTTACAATGTGTGGTAAGAGAAAACAGTTTATTTCAATAGATTCCAACCCAGCATGAAAGTGAAGTTCTCACTGCTGAAGTTGAGATCAACTGCAGCTTTTCAAGTAACACACCCTCCCGGCCCCTGTGAGACAGGGCCTCACTGTGCATGCATGCATGCAGCCAGCCAGCCAGCCTCAAAGCAGGCCTCCTTTCTCAGTCTCTCAAACGCTGAGGTTATAGGTACAAACCCAGTTGCTCCTCCAACTTTATAAGGTCAGGTCTCTGAACAAACAACTCTTTAGTTCTTCTTCCTCTGTCTTCATTCCTACTGTATCCTTAGAGCTTCACAGTGTCAAAGTGGTGAAAGGTAAGACTGGAAATACATACAGCTAAGACACCTGGCTTTATATACACAAAAGTTCAATGTTGTCACAACCCCTAATAAAATGTACTTATGTACTTATCCAGAATAAACTAACTGTACATATTAAATTGTTCAAGTATATCAAGAGCACTGCTTATAAAAAATGAGAGGCCCCAATATAGACAGACATCTCTTTGAAGCCCAGTTATAACTTCAATACGATTAAAGGACAGTTCTATATATTTAATTTTACAATATCATACATTCACAATTATTCCAAAATTTCAAATGATTGAAACATACGATGTAGTTTACATCACTTTAATGCCTTCTGTACAGCACCAGAGGTTAAAAGTGGATCTGACCAAGCAAATGTTCTTTATTAGTCAGTTTGTCATCACACATTTCTACAGTAAACATACAGGGGAGAGGAAGACAGCTCAGGCCAAAGCTTTCGTCTTAAATAAATATGCATTTCATCTACTCCATACTGAACACCCAATCAAGCGCCCAGTCTCTGAAGGCTACGCAAGTCGCATGGGATTCTCTAGGTTTGCTTTGAAAGTTTCAAGAAACCTGGTAGCTAGTTCATCATCAACCACTCGGCTGTCACTTGACATTGTGACAGTTATAAGCTGGTGCTGCTGCAGCTGGGGGTTCCCCTCTTCATCCTCTATGAGCTTCAGCACTGGGCGGAATCTCCCAACTGCCAAGATACAGGCCTGAGGAGGGTTAATCACTGCAGTGAACTCATCGATGCCAAACATCCCCAAGTTGGAAATACTAGAGAGGGGAGAAAAACACTGCTGAAGGTGACATGGTCTGAATTAGGTGTGTGTATTTTATTACTGAACTTTATGCTATGCTACTCAAAGGCCAAAGATCATGTCTATCAGCACACATAAATATCATAACTATTATCGAACAGTGAGTACTCAATGGAGGTCCTCTTCAGTAACATACACGACCAGAAAGGAAATGTAAGGTGTGACAAGTGAAGACAAGGAATGCAGCTGTTAGGGTTTACAGATGAACTCATGATGAAAAGCTAAAGTTGTACACAGAAACTCAATAAGTGAACTTATGTTGCTAGGTAACAAGGTCATGATAATTATATTTTATACATTTAACCATGAAACCTGAAAATAGTATCATTTAGCATAATGCCAAAAGACAGATATTAGGTAGGATTTAAAGAAGATCTATGACTGCTATGAAGGTATAAAACAAATGAAAGAAACTGAAGCCCTCAGAAATATTTAACAACAGCTGAGTTGCCAAATTTAATGCAGAATCACAAACAAAATCTAAGCAAAGCATATGCTGTGTGTCTCTGTCTGAGAAACAAATGGACTGTAAACTTTGTCGGAATATGTGGAGCCAGAAAAGATCACGGTGAGTGTGAACAAAGCTGGAAGTCTCCTTACAAACATCTGACAGCTGGGTTTCCATGCTAACGGAGCAAAACCTGACATGGAAGCTGAGTACGACAGCCATGTCACTGTCTCCTTGCTTTGGGGAGAAACCTTCCAGTGACAGCCCCAGGCTGATTTCATGTTTTTATGGGAAAGAAAGATCTGGGGTTTCTACTTACAGCACATGGCAACCTATTTCAAAAAAGAGAATGGCAATGCTTCCCATGACAACCCAGAAGAGCTTCACTGGAAAAGCCAAGCTTCTGACAAAGGACAGATATCACCAACTAGGAGAAAAACTCAGGCGAAAAGAAATTAATTTGCAGAATTTTTGTCCATTAAAACCTCAGCAGGAGAGCAGAGGCAAGGACGAGGGGTCGGGAGTCACCTGCATACACATCCTAAAGGAGCGAGCTGTGCACTGGAACATGCTAAGAAGGCCTACAAATTGGTTTTACAGAGCAGATGCCAGAACAATGCCTTCATCTGATGAACTAACTGACCAACAAATAACTAACGAATTAAAAAGGTGTCCAGCACTATTCTTTGGCATGTACCCGATCACAAAACCCCAAGAGTCAAATTTGAAGCCTACTATTAAAAAGATCAAGAGCTGGGCAGTGGTGGCACACGCCTTTAATCCCAGCACTTGGGAGGCAGAGGCAGGTGGATTTCTGAGTTCGAGGCCAGCCTGGTCTACAAAGCGAGCCCAGGACAGCCAGGGCAACACAGAGAAACCCTGTCTCGAAAAAACAAACAAACAAACAAAAAAAGAATGTGGATATCAGCTGGGTGTGGTGGCGCAGCCTTTAGTCCCAGCACTCCGGAGGCAGAGGCAGACAGATCTCTCTGAGTTCGAGGCCAGTGTGATCTACAGATCAAGCTTTCAGGCCAGACAGGGATGCACAGAGAAACAGCTGCCTTGAAAAACTGAACGACAACAAGAATGTGGATGTCTTGGTGAGCAGGGGAGGGAGGAGGTAACAGGTTTGTTTTATTTTGTTTTGTTTTGTTTTGTTTTTTTCTTTTTGGAGGGGAAACAGGGAAAGGAGATATCATTTGAAATGTGAATAAAGAAAATATCTAATAAAAAATTCTAAAACTAAAAATTCTAACTTAAAAAAAAAATGTGGATGTCATTTTAGGATAGCTAACAGTTAGTAAAAGGAACTGTCCTGCTCATGTCCTGCTATCTAAATTAAGGTACATGATACTAAGGCTATATTTTAAAAATGTCTTCAAAAAATACATGAGAAAAGGTTGACATGGACTAAGTAAGTTTTATTCTACTTGAGTGATGCTACTGATAATTAAGAATTTAAATCTTACCTAAAAGATCCTCCTTGGTACTCCTCCGGCATCAATTTTCCATCTCTTGCTTTCTTTGACAGAACCTGAGGGAAGGAACAGAGTACAGCAACACAACATAGTCACGTCAGAGTCAACTGGGTCACTGGAAATCTGTCCAGGGCATACCCTCGGCTGGATATGTCAGGGCAGCTGCTAGATAGCTAAACGTTCATCTAACTAAGTACAGGAAGCTCAAGAACAGACAATCTAAGAAGTTAAAGCACTACAAAGTTCCCTATAAAGGTTCGGAGCTCTTGGTTGGCCATGTCAAATGCTGTGCAGTGGTTCTATGCCTTTTACACAACACTATATACATTCCCTATGAGGCTTTATGGAGGCATTTTTGCCAATCCAGTAGGTTTTGAAAAAAATTAAAGTATTGTACATGTCTCATCAATTATAAGGATAGCCCTGCCTCTGCCTTAAATAAAGTTAACATAAGACTTAGAGTTTGCTGTTATATATAAATATAATTACATATATGGTAAAATTAATTAATATAATATATAATATACATAGTAACTCTCTATAAAACACATATAAATGATGTAGTGACAATATTTTGCATATTTGATTTGGCTGTAACTTGCCTTTAACCCAATACTGACATCTTTGGAATTACTGAGGGTCAAGAAATGACTTAGCCAGGGGTCTACAGATTTTACCAGCAAGTTTTACTAAAAATACAAATTGTCGGAACAATTAGTTCATTCCAAACACTCCTAGAACTGGATCCATGTTGATGAACAAGGAGGTTAACATCAGATAGACAGGACATTGAAATGAACTAGATACTTTGTGAGGCAACAAGGGATACCCTGAGAACACAGGATAGGGAAATGTATAAGACATGGAAGATACAGAAGGCCTGTGAAGGTAGCTCTGGAACTGAGACAAAACACTGAGAAGGAGACAGCCAAGCAAGGCTCCAGGAGAAGCTGTGCACTGCTAGCATAAATCCTGGGCCAACCCGGCAAAGATCCAGGTCCCACTGTAAAAATATGTTTCCCCTCTGGCCAGCCTGAGTATGTCTCCTCAGAGCTTGTTCACTGGCTGCCTGAAGCCCTGATCTCACATTCCTGTAAGGCCTTTATTGCATCTTTGGTGGATGACTGGTAACTCAGAATTCTCTGTTCTTAACTTTGCCTCAGTTGTCTTAATTCTGACCTACAGATCTGTCTACACCAGAGTACCACAGCTGCACAGCTCCAAATACCACAGCTGCACATAGCTCCAAGCACCACAGCTGCACAGCTCCAAATACCACAGCTGCACATAGCTCCAAGCACCACAGCTGCACAGCTCCAAATACCACAGCTGCACATAGCTTCAAGCACCACAGCTGTACACAGCTTCAAGCACCACAGCTGCACACAGCTCTATTCTTTTTCTTCTTTGTTGCCAATCATGCCAACCAAGTCACTGCCACGTGTGAGGTCTAACTTAATTCTTCAGCCATTCTCCACCCGTTCATTCCTTAAATATGGAATATGGGGTTTTGTTTGCTTGTTTTAGAAAACATGACTGATTTAGAGGACTAACAGTCTCACTACTACCACCAAACAACTCAGTGGGAAGTGTAATACTTGGCTGTTGGGCGCACGGGCTCTAGTCTATAGAGCCCAGCTGGTGGGGTTGAATAAGAGATCTACCACTTAACAGCACAGAAGCTTACACAAATTATATAAGTGTTTTCGTTATCAGTTTATCAATTCCATGAAATTATTATTTTGTCCCTGATTGGGTACCTTTAAAAAGAACTGAAGAGACTTAATATATATGATTGGCTTACCACAAAAGCTAATACACAGGGCTAGCATGGTGATGGTGTACATACTGTTAGCTCCACCACTTGGGAGGCAGAAGTATGTAGATTCCAGTGAGCTTGAGGTCAAACTGGTGTACAAATCAAGTTCTAAGACAGCCAGGACTACACATACAGACCTTTTTCAAACAAACAAACAGCTGATACATAGGCATGCCTACTGGTGTTCATTATAGTCACTACTGTTACTATTATACAAACACCTTTAGAATTCTTTAATAAGCTTACAAAACACTCATTTAAGAGATAGACATATTAGACTATATAGTCACAAAATGATTTTACTTCTAGAATTAAAATCACTCTGATGTTTTTCTGTTCAAACACTGTTCAAAGCATTTCACTTTTTAATAAGACACATTATAAAATCTCCATGTACAAACGATAACAAAATAGCAACTGTATAAGGACTTTCTTCTAAAATGGGGAGACGGCTTGCTTACCATTCCTGGAGGGTAAGGAGTCAAGTTCAACACAGAGGAGCAAGTACACTTATTACCAAAAGAAGAGCAGCAGCTGAACACCATGACCACTGAGGTGAGACACAAACCCAGTTTATGCCTGGCGCTCCAAAGCCTCAGAGCTGGGCTAGGGCAGCAGTGCTCAGCAGCCCGGAAGGTGCTGGAGGCTGCAGGGACTGTTCCCTCACCTCTTAAACCAAGGTTCTTTCACATGCAAGGACCAGAGAACGCTAGCATAGCTATTTTAATGAAGCGGTGTTACAGTAGTAAAAACTGCTCAGAATCATTGCAACCTGTAATAGTTAAAATTTAATGTACACCATGATTGGAAAATCCTTGCTCTACAGACCAGTAGCTTCCACCTAACATTTTAAAAATGTTACTTCAACACTTAGTCTCCTTTCACCTTTGCAACACTGAAGCATCTGTTTCTCAATGGTGATAAAAACCCTTGATGCATAAAATTCATGTACAGTGTGCCCCAAACCTGTAGCTTCACTTTGTGGTATTTTAGTTACCCTGTGGTCAACCCTAGGCTGACAATATTAAATGGAAAATTCTAGATATGAATAGTAAGTTTGAAAATTACATGCTCTTCTTAGTAGCATGATGAAAGCATACACTGCCTCCTGGCCCTTTCTCATGCTGTATATACTACCTACCCATAAGACACCGAGCAGCTCTCTCCATCAGATCAACTCTCCCGGCATCACCACTGCGCTCATGTTCACCTAATCCCTACTGTACTTAAATATGTTTCCAAAGGCTAGAATCACAATGCTGGCAACTTTACTACAGTGCAGCACTATAACTGCTCTACTTGACTGTTCTGTTAAAATGGCAATGCGCCTGATTCATAAACTGAGCTCGGAACAGGGCTGTATGCACAGGGAAAAGTACATATAGAGTGTTTTCCAGCATCTATAGGGTTCTTTGGAATGTATCCCTTGTGGGCCAAAAGAAATGACTTATGTCATATCCCAGAAAACCAGATTGTTAACTTTGACTTTTTAACTGACCTAATTAGTACCTTTCAATTAAGAAACACTGTTGCATTTTAATTTTTAAAGATATTAAAGGTTCAATACAAATACTTTAATGTGA
Organism: Montemys delectorum; assembly: GCA_019843815.1. Lineage (NCBI taxonomy): Eukaryota > Metazoa > Chordata > Mammalia > Rodentia > Muridae > Montemys > Montemys delectorum. Next base: position 15,556 of record JADRCD010121375.1, read on the forward strand.
TACTTCTGCCAAAAAATGGCCTTAGGAATTACAGTGGCTGTCTAAGTTGACTGGTATGCATCCTTACTTTGTAATGTAGTTATGTAGTAACAAAGACAACAACAACAACAACAACAACAACAACAACAACAAAAGCTTTCATACTGGAACTTCAAAAATAGCTTCTCAATAGATTCAGGAAACCCTTGGGAATGCTAATTACTTTCGGTAGTCTTAATTTACAACTTTAAAATCTACTTGAAATACCATCAGGCTGGCTAGTCTCATATCAGCTTGATATACACACTAGAGTTATCTGAAAGGAAGGAGCCTTAATTCAGAAAGTGCCTCCATAAGATCCAGCTGGAAGGCATTTTCCTTATCAGTTATTGATGTGGGAGGGCCAGCTCATCATGGGTGGTGCTGCCCCAGGGCTGGTGGTCCTAAATTCTGTAAGAAAGCAGACTGAGCAAGCCATGGGGAGCAAGCCAGTAAGCAGCACCCCTCCATGGTCTTTATATCATCTTCTGTCTCAAGGATCCTTCCCTGTTTGAACTCCTGTCCTGACTTCCTTCAGTGTGAACAGTGCTGTGGAAGTGTAACCCAAATAAACCCTTTCCTCCCCAGCTTGCTTTTTGATCATGGTATTTGGTCATAGCAAATAGAAATCCTAACTAAGACAATTTTTAAGACTGAATTTCGGACTTTCGAAATTAAGCTTTTGCCCAGAACATGAATGAAGCTAAACTCTAATTTACGAATATATTAATTTTAGAATTTTTACCACACATGCACGCACACACACACGCACACGCGCACACACGCACACCCGCATGCATGCACAGCCTCTCAGCAGGTGCTGAAATGAAAGGACAGTCAACAGTTGGAAAGCAGTCTTCTGGACACATACCTTTACAGAATCAGCAATCTCCTGTATGCCCTTAGCCGCTGCATCTTTTATGATTGGTGTAATTAAACCTTTATCTGTTGCCACAGCCACTGAAATGTCAACGGAGGGCAGTTGCTTTGGGCCTTCTCCATCCCAGGTGACATTAACCCCAGGCATTTGCTATAAGCAGAAAAAAAACCATGCTATGAAGGAAGCAGCCTGAGACTATAGTCAGAGAAATGTGACTTACATTATTGTTGATATGAATATAGCTACACAGAAGGAAATACATAAAACTTTGGTTTGGGAAAAAAAATGAATGCTGATTATTGTTCATGTTTGGGAAGAACAAACACTTTTCAGCAGTATGCATGACTAAGAAAATCCTGATGATATACATGTTTTGAACTACATGACCAATATGAACTTGAAGGGGACAGTGTAGCAGAAAACAGTAGTGCCATTCAACTACTTTCCTTTGGCATGAAAACTCAACTTTTTAGAACAACTCTCAAATACATATTAACAAGCCCTCAGTAATGAGCCTTCTATTTAAAACCAATTTCTCAAGCATCATATACAGAAGATAGACATTACACACATAGATACAGACTTAACATAGAGAGAGAACTACCCTGAAGAACAAAAGGAACATACAAAATGGCTAAATGCCTGGATGATGTGTATTGATGTTACCAAATATCACTGGGCAAATCTGGGGCTGAACACAGAAACCAAAAGCCAATTTCTCTTCTCAGAAATTCTGTACTTTCTGCAGAATAAAACCAAGAGTCCAAGGACATCATTTACCAATGGCAATGCACAGCCTGATTCTGCTCTGCCTGTCTCATGTCACACATGTCACTCTCATGTCACTTTTGCACTCTGTGAGGATGATGTTTTCACTCTATCTAGGTTCTTGTTTGATCCCTTTCCCTTGTAATCAGCCAATTATTCTTACAATTTCTCTGTAACTGTTCATTCACAACAATGTCACAATGCTAAAACAGTAAAAACACAGTCCCAATCCCTCAAAAGATTCCAAATTCTTCAGATCATACAAAATAGAAAGAACAAGAGGCTAGGGGAATACCAGGTTGAGAGCACGCACTACTCTGGTAGAGGATCAGTGTTGATTCTCAGCATCTGGATCAGGCACCTCACAGCTGCCTGAAGCACTCTTCTACAGTCCCTGAGCACACACACATGTGTACAAGCCCATATATGAAACACAGACACAACACACCAAAGCCCCAACAAGGAAGATTATTTTGGAATGACATTTAGTTAATGAATACATAATGAAGACCCATGGGACATGATCTAAGTTGGATTCAAAACAATATTCAAACTCTTAACCCTTTTAAAGAATTATTAAAATGGATTCCACACTCAAGTTTTCTAACTAAGTATACCTAAGAAAAGGAAGAAACATATAACAATAAGTAACTGGAGAAAACAAGCCGGCAATGATACAAGCAAGGTGGCGCTTAGAGTATCTCAGGCAACATCAACATGGACAACTACAACAGCCAGAGGCTCCTGGCTTAGCTATTTGGGAAACTGCATGAGACAAGCAACTTTCTGGGAACTACATGCTTTAAAAATGAAGAGAAGACTGCAAATTCCAGCACACTGCAATATTTACAAAGGCAAAGGAGAAAGCACCAAGATCTCATCAAAATCAACTAGATCCACTTATTTTTACTAGGGAATTGTGTAAACCTCTATTAATTACTTAAAGTGTGGACAGATAAAGATAAAGAAGAGAGCCAGAATTCATTTTGACCAGGCCTGGGTAACTGTAAAGCAGTAGTAGAGGGATGTAGGCTTCTGCTGACTATCCCTCATCTCTAGTGCTGGCTGGCTCTTCTCTGAATACACGAGATCCATCAGTGTGGACTGTACAGATGCTCTTTATTCTGCTACAACTACTTTGGGAACTCTTCTGATTCTCAGTTTCCTTACCTGTAAAGCAACTAAACTAAATAATAGGACATTTTAGCAATAAAATTATACACATCTTAAGCCAAGAGACATTTAAAAGCCACAATTGTTTTGGTTTGGCCACTTACTTTAAGAGTAACAGCTGCTGCTCTGATGATAAAGTCATTTACCGAGACTTTAATGTCATCTGAAAGAAGAATAAGTATATTAAAACCAGTATTTGTAATACTTTAACACTGACCTTGTGATATCAAACTTGTAGATTATGGGCAAATCTGGCACACTGCGATGAAAAACAACAGCCTGTTTGCTTTGTGGAACATGTTTCCTTGCTTAGCAAAACGTGGATTGCATGAAGTCCTACACACGGGTTAAGGGACAGTGCACAGCTTACTTGTAAAGTGGGGTACAGCCTACAGGTAACCTGTACTTACCATGCTCAGGTCTTACATTCAATTTTCAGGATTCTTCCCATCAAACAGTTCACTTCTACGTCCTGATTAGCATTTTGTGAAAGCATTCAGCAATCATATACATGAACTGGTAGAGCACAGTACAACTAGGACCAAATAGAAGTCCCAACTACCATGGCTCTAAAGGGCAAACAATCTCTGCACTTGTGTACCAGTCAGTCTTCTTCATTTTTAACTGTCTTTCTTCTGTGTACATTTTATAATACATTGTATGACAAAAAAGAATTTAAGACAAACACAAGCACCTTTAAGTATTAAACAGAGTCACTAAATGGGAGCTACTTTTTAACTCAGTGCCACAGCAGCCATATGCCAGCCTCTGGCAGCACCAGAGTCCATCGCCTCACCTAGAAGTCTGTCCTCTTCCTACTGCAGCCGGGAGAAGCGCTCCGTACTTCATCACTTTCTTCCTTCAACACTGACACTCACTGGCTTTCTTGGCTGCCCAGACTCACCCGGTTTTCTTCTCCTATCTACTCATTTACTCCTGACCCCCCTCTCCATGCTCCTGAGACCAAACGGGAACTTGAAGTTGGTGGCTCTCATGCCATTTAGAAGACAGTTGCCATACCTCCAAAATTCTATTTCTAACCTCACACACTCTGAGCTTCAGGACCATCCAGCTCACACAAGATGCTCCGACCTCCAAAGCAAGACCTTTCAAATCGAATGTATGCAAAGGTGACTTCATCTCAAGTACTTTTTAAAAATTCCTTACTGTGGGAAATTTCAAGTCCTAATAATAGTAATTAACACATAATTAAGAAACTGAATATGGTAATGTACACCTATAATCCTAGGCCTGGAGAGCAGGGATAGGATGATCATGAATTTCTGTGGCCTAATAGACAGAACTTACCAGAATATCTAACCAACCAACTAACCAACCAACCAAATCCCAAGTATCAATTAAAATCTCAGACTTAAACAGTTTCACTCTTAAACTCTATCGACATTAAAAAGAGAGCCCTACTGTACTAAATAAACATTCTATAGAGCATAGGAGGAATAAACATTTCTTAACTCTTCTACAAGATCTGAAGACAAACATCAGGAACACAAACGAACCCAAGGAAAGAAAGTGGAAGGGCAGTATTTCTTACGGGCATCCATGCAGTTATACATAGTTCAGACTTGCCTGGGACTTGCAATCCTCTGTCCCAGCCTCCTGAGTCCACTAACACTCATCCAATATAAAGAATCTTAATGAAATGTTAATAAAACCAAACTACATGAAAAAGCTTTGTATGAGAAATATCAGGTTGATTCAACAACTGACATCTAACCAATGTAATTTGTCATTTTAACCAAGAGAAAGAGTATCTCAAAAGATGAAAACAAACAACTTTATTCTCAGAATCAGAGAATGGGAATTTCCGCACCCTGAAAAAGATCTATCAAAAATTTTCTGTAAATGCTACAGACTGAATGCTTCTCCCCACCCAAAATACAGACCACACAGAAACACTTATCTACACCTCTGGCTTTAGCCAGTGCAGTAAGGCAAGAAACAATAAAAGAATGGATAAGGTTGAAATAAGATCTTCAAGCTAACAAATCCACACCTCTCTGAAACTTTATTTTGAAATGTGTTTGGAGAGACAATTCAATTTAGTAATCGGAAAAGTGTTATGAATGTACAATTAAAAAGTGTGTAAAGAAGAGTGTTATTGAAGTGCTGTCTAAGACATACAATCCATTCGCTCTTTAATCAGGTCAGAGTTTTGTTAAGACCTTTGTTTGTCCAGTTAGTACTATCAAAAGCTATTCAAGATAAATAAGCATTTAGCCTGAGCAAGTCATTCATTTGTTCTTATCAAAACCAACCAATCAACCAACCAACCAATCAACCAACCAACCAACCAACCAACCAACCAACCAGAAAACCCAAGCTAAGGGAGACAAAATTATAAAGCCTACTTCTACTTAGGAAAACAACCACTGGGCAGTGTGTGACCCCACAAGACTATTGGCAGGCTCCGTGTGGGGCAGAGAGTGAATGAACGTGAACTGAATGACAGGTGGAAACAACACAGACAAGATGTTTGAATGAGAGCAAGGAAGAACAGAAGTCCTTACTGTATATAAAGTAGTAGAATGTGATTAACTGAATGTTACACACCCAATCTACTTCATATAGGGAAAAAACCATTCTCTCTCCTGTGTTAGAACAAGCCAGAGTAGAGCACAGTCAGGTTATGAAATGAGATTAACGGCTACACAGGTGCATTTTACAAAGAAGTTCATGGTTATCAGATTAGCATATATTCAACAGAAAATAAATTCAACTTTACTGACCTTTGACCAGATCTTTTCTAACCTTTAAAACTGCTCCAAGGTCACAGTCAGCAGAGGCATAGGCATGAGGCACAGTACTTTTTGATTCAGTTAACCTCTTAGCGATAACTCTTCGAATATTGCTGGCAGGAATTTCAGTGAATGTACCCTGCAAAAAAAAAAAAAAAAAAAAAAAA
>JADRCD010121376.1:0-11470 GCA_019843815.1 Montemys delectorum
CACATGTAATGTTATATAACAAACCACCTCCAAATACAGCAATCTTCAATTGCCTTTGAGTCCTTTCAGATCCTATGTGTAAGGAATTGATTACCTCAAGGGAGGATTCTTGCCTCTGCCTCTGAGCATGCATGCTGTCAGCTGACAAGGCTTGACACATACTGTAATGTTGAGGCTGTCACCAGGCATCTGCTTCTGCACCAAAAGGCAGCTGGTGCTGTGTATCAGTTAAAATACCTACTATGTGACCTTCTATGTATCCCATGCTTCTACACAACTTGACAGTCTCCAGGGACTTAAGCTTCCTATGCTGGTAGTTCAGAACCCTAGATGTGTGTGTCCCAACTTACAAGGCAGAAACTGTATCACATTTAATTTCCTAGACTTGGACATTTTACTTCAGCTCCTTTCCCCTTCTATTGGTTATGAATGGGGAACCAGTCCATATGAATTTGAAAGTGGCGAAGTGGTTAGGTCCTTGAGACCCCCATGGAATGGGACATAGTTCTGTATCCATCTCCATCAATGAATAAGATACAGAGGTCATAAATGAACAAAGGAAAGGGTACTAAACAGTCTGTGGAAACATGTGAAGAATGAAGAACAGTCTCTACTCTGGAGAAGAATTTACAGGTTAGGAGGTCACAAAGATAATGCGTACAGAGGGGACATCTGAGAATTCCTCAGGGGAAAAAATGAGATCACAGAAGAATACTTGAAAATAAATGCAAAAGCAGACAAGAATCCAAGAAAGCCAGTCAGGTACAGTAGTGAGGATCTGAATTGGCAATAGCAAGTGAGCATGGAGACGGAAATATTGCCAGAGATAATTAGGACGTAAAATCCACATGGCTTGTCGGTTCCCTGGCACCCAGGCAAAAGGAACATGGATGTTGCTGACTGCTGTTCTCTCATTCGTCTTCTTTTATGTGCTGAGGCCTCTAATAACATAAGTTGCAGGAGGGAAGAAATCTCCGTAGGTAAACTCCATATTGTTGAAGTTGGGAAGCAAGGTATGCCACAAGCATAGCCCTTGGAGACTGCCATGAGGTTTCTGGAACTGTAATCTGCTCCTTTTTACATATAAAAATATAGCTCAGAACAGTCCTTGGCCAGGTTCTCTGAATAGAGTACAACATGCTTAGATGAAGTCAATAAAAATCAATTCCAAGAGATAGAAGAGAAGGAAAATAAATGCTAGTTACTGGTAGAATTCTCAGGCCCAGATGAATCAGAAATTGCCATGCAAGTCCAACTCTAATATATTTATTCTATTCAAAACATGTTTGAACTGAATTTCCCTCCCCTAAAAAGCCAGCGTTCTGAAATAGACAATGAGGAGATTAAGAAATCTTAAGACTCCCATCTTGAGGACTCAAGCGAGAGAAACAAGGAGATGTATAGTCAGGAAGATGACAAATTGCAAGGAGGTCTGGTGGGAAAAATAAGTTCTATTTGAATCTCAGAAGCACCTTACAATAAGAATAGTGACCTGAAAGTGATTTTCATTCTGATACACACTGACATTAGCATGAGTCACAAAACCTTTGTAACAGCCTGTTTAAAAGTCTACTGTTGATGTGTCAAGTCTTCATATCTTCACCATTTTAAGAAGCACTGAATGGGGGTGGGGAGATAATTCAGTGGTTAACACTGTTGCCATGCATGTATGAAAACTACAGTTCAGACCCCCCAAGAACTCACATAAAAGCTCATATAAGTGGGCATAGATGTCCTCTTGTACATCCAATCAGAAAAGATGGAGATAGGGGATCTCCAGTGTAAGCTAACTACCAAGACTAGAAATATAGCTGATCCTTGGGCTTGATTGACAGATTCAATAAACAAAGTGAAAGACCTGAGGGAGGATTACTCCTGTCATAACACACACACACACACACACACACACACACACACTCAATATCCCTATGCCTACACCCACATGTAGCCATACACATGCAAATATGCATGCACATACATGCACATGCATATGGGAAAGCATATGGGAAAGGAAAGTCCCCTGACCTTATCACCTAATTAATATTAGTGTAGAAAAGTGATGCTCATCACACATCATAATAGATCACTTTATTGCTACTTTATTTATGATAGGCAACAAATGCTTTCCAAGAAAGAGGTATCAAGACAGTGGGTCTTGAGTCACACACTTTGGAGACATCTAGGGCTTCGAGTTGCTCCAGCTGGTATGAGGGAGGCTAATTCAAGCTGCAAGTAAGGCCTCTGTTCTGAGTGTAACACAAGTAGCTTTTCTCTCACCAGCATGGTCCATTGATTGCAGACAATATGTAATTACCTTCTGAGATATACTTTTCCCATCTTAATTCCCTCTACATGTGAAATGAACTGTAACAGACAAATTAGCTTTCTTTTTGTTTCTTAGTTTCTAACTTCCTTAGATTTCTTTTCTGATTCTCTGATTCTCTTCTCCTACCAAGATAGAAGCAAAAGAGAGGCTTAGTAGTGTGCTACACATCCAGATAGAAATTATCTGCCATCCATGCTGCATCTTGACTTAGCCACAGGAAAGAATGCCATATCTGAAGATGCCTCATGGGAGTGTCACATAGAACCTTTATGTAGCTACTGGACAACATAGAACATAAAAGAAGAATGGTACCTAACAGACTCCTATCCCCCCTTGGTTAAAGCCTTGTGCAAGCATCCCATGTCTGCCGAGTCTCAGGCCCCTTCTTCACCTTTATGATGATGAGATGGACTGAATCCATTGTACTTCGCAGACACTGTGCATAGTTTCTTGTCATCCCTTCATCCCACATCACTGTCATCAGAGCACATGCTCCAAAGCCTGGTATTATATCATTGTTCCTATCTGGATCATCTTTTCGAGTAAGAGGGGCAGATCAGAGTACAGACCCCCACATCTTCAATTTCCAAAATTCAAATACCTCAGCCTATATGCTTTTTAAGCACATGAGGGTAAACTTCTTGTAAGGTGTTATAATTTGAATATGAGAAGCCCTTCTCACCATCTGACCCTTAGCTGGTGGCACTGTTTTGGAAGGTCCTGGAATTTCTAGGAGGTAGGCTTATCTATTAGAGGTAGCCCACTGAGTCTGGTTCTCTGCCTCTGGGAGGAACCAGAGTAGCCCTAGCCTCGAGGGTTTGTTACCTTGACATTGCTAATACTTTCTACACTATGTTGGGTTATATTCCCTGAACTATAATTCAAGATAAGTCCTCCTTTGCTTAAGGTGTCAGGTATCAGGTCACAGTGCCGAGAGGAAAAACACGTGTACAATATGCATCATTGGCACAAGTCGACACAGAGTGAGTATAGCTAGGGTATTATGTAAAAGTCACAATTCTATAAGATGTGGAGTAGCAATAATATTTTTCAGAAGACCTCAAGAGCCTGTAGGATCCTTTTATTCAAGAGCTGCTCCTTGCTTTTTCAAAATAATTTAACAAAGACTATCACAGCAAGAATACAGTGCCATCCGTATTAGCCCAAAAGAAAACCCACCACTCTTTATAATGTCTACATTTCTTTGGAGATTGTTCACCTTTACCTTGCATGTGCATGTATATAGTCCTTTGTACATACCACATTAAGATCTTTATACTGAATCCTAATATTTTCTCTCTCACAGCACACTGTACACAATAACCCTGGTAACGTTTGCTCAATACTCCAGCAAAGTGGCAGAATACCATAGAATATAATTTTCTCATCAACATGCCTTGTTTTCAATGAACAATGAGATGTGAACAGAGTGACAGCCTTGAAGATGTTGCTATACTTCTTGTTATCGTCTTTAAACAAAGTTGAGTCGTATGATATCAGGTGATGTAAGCATAGCCACCACAAATCAGAGATGATTTGTTCAGATCTTGCAATGCTGGGGAGGTAACTACTCTTACCTCTTACATTTGGCATAGGCTCACAGGCAAGCAGAGTAATGATACTTTGCCTAGTTCATTCTGCATCTAGGAAACTGGATCACTGACGACATCTTTCCCTTCACTGGAGATCCTCATGCTTTGACTTCCAGTGCTGTATGCTACATTGATTCCATATCTCAGCCCTGTTGTTGCAAAAGGTTAGTCATCTGGACATTATTTAGTGTCTCACTGGATAAAATTTGGCCAGAATGCCCACTGCCAGCAGGAAATTCATAAATAATATCAACATCTATATGGTACTTATCTTAGTCAGGGTTTCTATTCCTGCACAAACATTATGATCACGAAGCAAGTTGGGGAGGAAAGGGTTTCTTTGGCTTACTTCTACATTGCTGTTTATCACAAGGAAGTCAGGACTGGAACTCAAGCAGGTTAGGAAGCAGGAGCTGATGCAGAGGCCATGGAGGGATGTTCCTTACTGGCTTGCTTCTCCTGGCTTGCTCAGCCTGCTCTCTTATAGAACTCAAGACTTCCAGCCCAGAGATGGCACCACCCACAAAGGGCCCTACCCCCTTGGTCACTAATTGAGAAAATGCCCCACAGCTGGATCTCATGGAGGCACTTCCCCAACTGAAACTCCCTTCTCTGTGATAACTGTAGCCTGTGTCAAGTTGACTCATAAAACTAGCCAGTACAATTGACCCCTTGTCAACTTGACACACAAACACATCACTATTAAGCCTCAACCCTTATGTTTTTATTTATCCCCAAAATCTAAAGTCCCATAGTTTTTATATATTAAAAGTTTAATCAATTTAAAATGTATAATATCTTTAAAATTTAAAGTCTCTTAACTGTGGGCTCCACTAAAATACATTTTTCCTTCAAGAGGGAAAAATATCAGAGCACAGTCACAATCAAAAGCAAAACCAACTGGGATCTAACTCATGATCTTTTGGGCTCCTCTAAGGGCTTGAGTCACTTCTCCAGCTTTGCCCTTTGTAGCACACATCTTGTTTTCTGGGCTCCAGATACCTGTACTTCACTGCTGCTGCTGTTTTTGGTGGTCATTCATGGTACTGGTATCACCAAAATACTGTCATCTGCTGTAACTAGGCTTCACCAATAGCCTCTCATAGGCTCTCTTCACGGTGCCAGGCCTCAACTCCTTTGCATGACTCCTTCAGTCTTGGGCCATCAATTGCAAGTGAGGCTGCACCTTTACCAATGGCCTTCCATGGCCTCTCACTGTGCTAAGCCTCAGCTGCTCTTCAAGACCCCTTCGTGGTGTCAAAACCAGTACCACCTGGGTGACTCTTACACATTACCAAGTCCTGCTGCAGCACAAGGTACAACCTTGGCTATCTCTGGAATACAGCCTCTTTGTGCTCTCAGAAAATACTTCCCAGAAGATGTTACCTCAGTGATGCTGGTCTCTTCTTAATCACTGCTAATTTCTTAGCTCTAGCTAACCAGCATCAATAGTCCTAGTAATGTAAAGTTCTCTCTTTAGTAGTTCTGGTATTTTGTTAATCACAGCTGATACTTCAGCCCCAGCTAACCAGAACCACCACAGAATCTTTACAATCAAAACAACATGGCCCTGATAAGAGTCTTTAATCTTCCTTCTGAAATTTTACAAGCCAGGTATCCATCTTCTGCACTGTTCTCAATATGATTTCCAAGCTCCCACAGACATTCCACAGAGTTCTTAACAGTGGCTCTTCTAGTTCAAAGTTCCAAAGTCCTTCCATAGTCCTCCCCAAAACATGGTCAGGTTGTCACAGGAATACTCCACTTCTGGTACCAATTTGTCTTAGTCAGGGTTTCTATTCCTGCACAAACATTATGAACACGAAGCAAGTTGGGGAGGAAAGGATTTCTTTGGCTTACTTCTACATTGCTGTTTATCACAAGGAAGTCAGGACTGGAACTCAAGCAGGTTAGGAAGCAGGAGCTGATGCAGAGGCCATGGAGGGATGTTCCTTACTGGCTTGCTTCTCCTGGCTTGCTCAGCCTGCTCTCTTATAGAACTCAAGACTTCCAGCCCAGAGATGGCACCACCCACAAAGGGCCCTACCCCCTTGGTCACTAATTGAGAAAATGCCCCACAGCTGGATCTCATGGAGGCACTTCCCCAACTGAAACTCCCTTCTCTGTGATAACTGTAGCCTGTGTCAAGTTGACTCATAAAACTAGCCAGTACAATTGACCCCTTGTCAACTTGACACACAAACACATCACTATTAAGCCTCAACCCTTATGTTTTTATTTATCCCCAAAATCTAAAGTCCCATAGTTTTTATATATTAAAAGTTTAATCAATTTAAAATGTATAATATCTTTAAAATTTAAAGTCTCTTAACTGTGGGCTCCACTAAAATACATTTTTCCTTCAAGAGGGAAAAATATCAGAGCACAGTCACAATCAAAAGCAAAACCAACTGGGATCTAACTCATGATCTTTTGGGCTCCTCTAAGGGCTTGAGTCACTTCTCCAGCTTTGCCCTTTGTAGCACACATCTTGTTTTCTGGGCTCCAGATACCTGTACTTCACTGCTGCTGCTGTTTTTGGTGGTCATTCATGGTACTGGTATCACCAAAATACTGTCATCTGCTGTAACTAGGCTTCACCAATAGCCTCTCATAGGCTCTCTTCACGGTGCCAGGCCTCAACTCCTTTGCATGACTCCTTCAGTCTTGGGCCATCAATTGCAAGTGAGGCTGCACCTTTACCAATGGCCTTCCATGGCCTCTCACTGTGCTAAGCCTCAGCTGCTCTTCAAGACCCCTTCGTGGTGTCAAAACCAGTACCACCTGGGTGACTCTTACACATTACCAAGTCCTGCTGCAGCACAAGGTACAACCTTGGCTATCTCTGGAATACAGCCTCTTTGTGCTCTCAGAAAATACTTCCCAGAAGATGTTACCTCAGTGATGCTGGTCTCTTCTTAATCACTGCTAATTTCTTAGCTCTAGCTAACCAGCATCAATAGTCCTAGTAATGTAAAGTTCTCTCTTTAGTAGTTCTGGTATTTTGTTAATCACAGCTGATACTTCAGCCCCAGCTAACCAGAACCACCACAGAATCTTTACAATCAAAACAACATGGCCCTGATAAGAGTCTTTAATCTTCCTTCTGAAATTTTACAAGCCAGGTATCCATCTTCTGCACTGTTCTCAATATGATTTCCAAGCTCCCACAGACATTCCACAGAGTTCTTAACAGTGGCTCTTCTAGTTCAAAGTTCCAAAGTCCTTCCATAGTCCTCCCCAAAACATGGTCAGGTTGTCACAGGAATACTCCACTTCTGGTACCAATTTGTCTTAGTCAGGGTTTCTATTCCTGCACAAACATTATGAACACGAAGCAAGTTGGGGAGGAAAGGATTTCTTTGGCTTACTTCTACATTGCTGTTTATCACAAGGAAGTCAGGACTGGAACTCAAGCAGGTCAGGAAGCAGGAGCTGATGCAGAGGCCATGGAGGGATGTTCCTTGCTGGCTTGCTTCCTCCTGGCTTGCTCAGCCTGCTCTCTTATAAAACTCAAGACTTCCAGCCCAAAGATGCCACCACCCACAAAGGGTCCTACCCCCTTGGTCACTAATTGAGAAAATGCCCCACAGCTGGATCTCATGGAGGCACTTCCCCAACTGAAACTCCCTTCTCTGTGATAACTGCAGCCTGTGTCAAGTTGACACACAAAACTAGCCAGTACAGTACTTAACCATGATTGTTAAAGCATACTGCTATAATAAGAACAGAGCTGTTTCATATTTGAGGATTGGCAGCTATTATTTAGCAGATTGGGACCTTATAATTCATAACTACTAAAGTCACTCAGGTTTATTCAACTGTATCTGCTGACGTAAATATGATAACCAATTAAACCAATCTGATTAAACTCGTTCTTTTAAGCAGCATCAGACTCTAGCTTATTCACACTATATCCTGGATTATTTTCGAATTAGAGTGTAATTCTCATTAATGTTTCCTATAAACATTGTTGTTTTTGATCTTAGATTCAGATACTACTTGAAGCTGGAGAGATGGTTCTATAGGTAAGAACTCTTATTCTTCAAGCACAAGAACCTGAGTTCAAATAACTGGCATCCACATAAAATGCAAAGTTGACTATGTTAGCCTATGACTCTAGTGCTGGTGGGTAGCAATATATAGATCTGGCAAGCTTGCTGGCCAGCTATGTTATCATAAGTGATTAGCTGTTTAGTGGAAAATCATATGTCAAGACAAAAAGGTAGAGAGCAAAGGTGGAAGAGAGGCCATCTGATGTTCTGGTTTGGCCTGCGCACTCCTATGCACTGTAGTTAAACACAACTCTCACACATAGAAACCTTACAAAGTATTGTCATTCCTTATCTATTTTAAGTAATGATGACATTTATTGTAAAACATGTATTTGAAAATATGTAACCTACACAAACAGAGAAAGAGAGGAACCCCAAAGGACACCTGTACTATCAAAACTCAAGTCAAAATGCAACATGTACCAGTTCTTTGTAGGACCAGTGAGCTTATTCCCACATTCATCCACTTATTCCTTTCTTGGGGGTAGCCATCATTAATATTAATTTATGAAATTTTACTTTGGTAACACTAATATATTTTCGTTATTCTTATTAAAATCCAAGGCCATGTGATTTTTCCCATGATCTTTATCATCTCTGTTCTCTGATGCAGATTTATTGATGTATCAAAGAAATGTTTTAAGGAATGTATCTCACCAAGATGTGGCCTGGTGGAAACTACCATTAACTTATGATACATACCAAATGTTCAATGGATTCAGACCTACTAGGTATAACAATGTACTAATATCCAGGCATATGTGATCAATGCAGGATCTAACGTCAACTGACAAAAGTATCAGAATATGAGATGGGTGTCTCAGATTTCCTTTTCAATCCTTGCAGTTTTCTACTGTTAGTCTCTCTTTGAATTCTCCCCAAAGTGTGTGGTTGTGAGTGTGATTTTTGCTTTCATCTGTTTCCCTTTGTCCTAGTGACCCATATGCCCACTGTCACATGACAGATAATTACTGTTATCCATCTGATTGATGAGGAAACTCAGAAAATAAAAAAAAATAAAAAAAAAAAAAGAGCTCAAGGAATGACAAGAAGGGTGCTGTCCTGAGATTTCTAATTTCTAATATCATGTGATTTTTTTTTTCTCCAAGGGTATGGAGATTGAAATCCCTTCATATTCTAGTGCCTTTGTTTAAATTGGAAAAAATAACGACTCTAGATGTGAGTTTCCATCTAAAAGAGACTAGAAGCTGTAATATTCTTCATTTTCAATAATTTGCTGAAGAAAGCTCCCTGTGCTCAAGGATAGAGGAACTGAGCAATCCTCCATAGGAAGGCCTAGGCAACATCAAAGACTTAGCCTCCTTACTCATTCATCATTCATTACTTCATCTGTTGACAAATATTTACTTCTTAACCCATCTATGGGATAAGCATAAGATGAATTTTTGATGGGACTTGGAAAAATATAAGTCATGTTCAGATGAAAGAAAATGATCAGACAAACTTACAGAGAAAGTTTGTGTTTACGCCACTATTTGGGAACCGAGGTCCGCCCTGCCTGAAATAGGATCTGACTGTGTTCTCTGTGATGTCATAGCTGATGAGGTCAGTGAACTGCTTAAAACTGAACAAGAGGTTCTAAGTTTAGCAGTACTTGATTTCAAATATTATTGTTGTTGTTGATGATGTTGCTGTTGCCATGTGTGGCCTATGTTGAAGTCCTCATTTACAAATTAATATATAACCAGAAACCAAATCAAAAAAAGGTAGTGCTGTTATACCAGCTATGCAATCAATTAAGTACACTTTATATCCAATCAATGCTAATTGACCAACTTGTGTGCTTCTAGCTCAAATGGCTTCCATTAAAATGGAAAGAATGTATAAACTTGATCTTTTGCCCAGAGAAGCTTTAAAAAAGGTTGTTTTAGAGAGAAAAATGCAGCCATATAGGAGAACTATTAAGCAGCATAAATAATGATTAGTCAAATACATGTTCAACAGTAACTAACCCATATTGGTGATGTCCCTTGGCATTCTTTTGTAATACATAACTATGTTATGGGTTCTATATCATAATTTTGGAAATAGGTTTAAAAGGGAAGCCAAATTTACCTGCAATTGCATATTGATAAATAGCAGAGGATTACCTTTTTTCCTCTTGTAAATAACTGCCTGCTTTAGTCTGATGAATCCAACATGGATCCTATTTTGTCTCCTATCTTTGAACTTACATTTGGGAGCTTTGAGACTTTGATTCAATGACGGGAAAGAGAAAAGGAGGAAATAGAAATGCATTGGAAACAGGTGGCTTGCACGCACCTGCCATTTGGAGGCTGGGAAGAATCCATACCTCTATGCCAGAGGAATTTGGCAGTAGAATGGAGCTTGTAGCTTCGTAAAACCAGTAGATAGCCACACCCCGATTGGGATGGCAGGGAAACTGAATTCTCAATACTGAGTTTCTCCCTGCTTACAAAGTGTAGGGTACTTCACTGAAGCTACTGCTCAAGCAGGGTGTAAAATGTAATTGCTTTGGTAAAATTCTGTAGCAACATCAAGAAAGTCTTTGATGTCTTTCTGGTTTCAAACTCAAATAATACCAACTATATTTTCTGTGCTGCTTTTTTTTCCCCCTTTGCGAGCCACATTTGTATTAATCACAAGGTGCTGACAGCTCGACAAATATTCCTTTGCGCGGTACTCAACTGATATTTTTAAGAGCTCAATAATGTATCAAATGGGGAGGGGAAAAAAGACCTGATAAAAATAAATTTCCCAGTGTTGATAGCCTGAGCTTTAGAGCTCCAAAATTGTTCTTAGCTCCGAGGTAGCATTACTTCAAAGAAGTGAAAAGCATCCAAATGGAGTGCAAAAACTTTGGCTCTTCCCAAGCCACAATTTCAAGGGAAGAAAATAACAGCCCCTCCTCTGCATTATTCATCAGGGCAGGGTGAGGTGAGTAGGGATTTGCACAGTGTGCTTCCTGCCTGCAGGATCCAGCACTCCAGGAAGCCCAGCTAGGAGATGATCCCAAACCCAAAGCAGATGGTCTTTAAAATGATCATACAGAGTCTTCTTCATAATGAAGCTGCAGAATCCTGTAGGATTTATAACAGACCCATTCATACATATGAAAAGACAGATGCTTCTTCAGCTGTGTACCCTGTTTCTTTGCCTGACTCCAGGAAGAGCCATTAGCTATGACTTTATTTTCAAGCAGTCAAGTTACATGGGATGTTACTCTCAACTAATCAAAGTCAAAATACCTTTTAAATGGAAATTACTTTTTTCTCTGGGGTAGAGGATAGAGGGCATATGTTTAGGAGGCCAGAGAGTTAAATCCCCTTTCCTATATTTATTTTATTGTAGCACAGGATGTGAGAAACCTGTCAAACTCCTTTTTGTTATTCCTTGTCAATGAGGCAAGACATCATTCAAAGTGCAATGTTTGGGTGTAATGAATAGAACTGCCGAAAGCAGGGATTCTATAGTTTGGGTATGACTGATTTTATAATACTGTTCCAGGTGGCAGG
>JADRCD010121378.1:0-20001 GCA_019843815.1 Montemys delectorum
TGTGTGTGTGAGCCTGGCCTTTAGGGAAGATAGGAGGCCCAGCTTAGAGTATGGATCAGGGCTGGAGAGATGGCTCAGCAGTTAAGAGCACTGGCTGCTCTTTCAGAGGTCCTGAATTCAATTCCCAGCAACCACATGGTGGTTCACAACCATCTGTAATGAGATCCAATGCCCTCTTCTGGTATTACTCATATACATATAATAAATAGATCTTTTATTTATTTATTTATTTATTTATTTATTTATTTATTTTAAAGAAAAGAGAATGGCATCAAGGCAAACCTCACTAGAGCTGGAATGTCCCTCAGGAAAGGCTCAATATAGTGTCAAAGGCGGCTACTGAGAAGGTAGAAGGCTGGGGATGACTAGGTCTATAGCAGCCAAAAGCTTCCTCAACAGCATATGATCCTCTAAGGCCCTTGACTGCAGCATCCTGGCAAGGCTGCAGCTTTAGCTACAGTATGGGAGAGACCCGAACCTGCCTCCAGCTCTTCCATCAGGGCAGCGGAGGCCCCAGAGTGTGAACTTTTCCCTCTCATGCCTCCCTGGCTTCAGTCATGTTTTGCCAGATGGCACCATGTCTCCAACCAAGCTCACATTCTATTACATCTTCAGTACCCCCAAACTCCTCACCAGACCTGGGCAGGGTGTCCTCTGACCCACGCTTCCCTCTGTCTCTCCCAGGACTATGGGGAATACTGCTCGGCTTGTGCTTCCTCAACTCATCCACCTCTCCCTATGGGCCCCATCATATCCTGGCTCACTGGGATTCCCACAGACATGTAACCCAAGTCTCCATGCTAGTTCACAGCTTCTACCAAGTTACTTCTCTTCACAATCAAAGATGAAATGCCTGGGCTCAGAACGATAGGAACCCAGAAACCCAGCAGCTCCCCATCTCATGTCTAGCATATTTGTATTTGTAGCCTTTCGGGTCAGACATTAGCTTAGAAATCGAATCTCATTCCAGCGCAACAGATCGGGCACTTGTTCCCAGACATGGTTGCTCCATCTCCACACAAAGCCAGGGTTGGGACCATCTGAGTTGTGTTACCTAGAAGTCCAGATGGTCGCATAGTAGGATGACATGCCTCTTGACAAATGACAAGAGTCAAGGCTTGCTTGGCACTTTTACAAGAAGGTGCTGGGAGACTTCTCTTAATAAAGAGCCCCTCTTAACAGATTGAGCTAGACTCCAGCTCACACTCAACAGCCAGAAAGTTCACGAGGCTCAGACCCTTTGCTCTCACCTTCCCCACATGCCTCCTCAGGGATCTCATAGAAGCCTGGGGAGTGCAGGAGTCAGGCCTACCACCCCACATTCCCCCAGATCAGAGCTCCAAGGAGTAGCAGAAGGATAAAGCAACTGAGCGCTTCATCAGGAGATGGATGGCTAGGTCCTGGCTGCCTCTAGAAAATGGGGAAGGGATCTCTAGGACAACAGCTCAGGACTTGCCTGGGACAGACCTAGAGGAGGGAGTGGGCTTGGGCCCCACTGAGCTCAGGGCTATTCTTGGAGCCTGAGTCAGCGGCAAACAGAGGCAAAGGATTCGTGCCTTGCCTGTCCAGACAGCAGTTGGAAACCAAACCAGAACATTGTGCTCCGGGCTATCTTCTATAACCCACAGTAAACACTCAGAAGTGGCTTCCACTGGGACACTAGTGGCCCCTCCTGGTTCATCCTAGCAGAATAGAGGCCACCAGAGGGTGGCTCTCAAGTCTTCAGTGAAGATTTCCACACTGGGACCTCAACAGGGTACAGGCTGGGCCTGTAGTTTCCATAACTCCCACATCCCATTCCTGGGACAAGCTGGATGAGGAATGTCCTCCATGTAGCTGAGTGGAAACATCTGGGCAAACGCCCGGCAAGCATCAAAGGCTTCCGGCCTCTGCTGCAGCCTCCATGCTTGCCCCTGGCTGAGACTGTGGGAAGACCTAAGGATTCAGAGGGTGCAGAATTCGAGGGAAGTCTTTGCGCCCAATGGATTCCATGCCAATACTACAGAAGGACAACAGTTTTCAATAGGACTTTATTGGTGTTAACTGGCTGCATACAGCTGAGCAGCAAGAATGGTATGTCTGTGGCAGGGACCCCGAGTCCCCGGCCCCGCCCTCCTGCCTGCCAGTGCAGACTTCCTGCCTAGAAGCGCAGCCAGAACATGCCACTGCGGATCCGGTTGTAGTCTGGGAGCTGCTCGATGGGGCCTGTGGGGATAAGGCGGGGAGTCAGGGTGGAGTGCCTGGCCTGTACAGGGACACCTGGCCCTGTGCCACACCCAGCTCAGAGAAGCTGCCCAGAGCAGCACAAGACAGGCTTTGAGTGAAAGCAGGAGGAACACATTCCCCAGGATGCAGAGCCTGTCCTTTCATGCCCTGGCCCTGGCAGCCCCACCCCACATGCAGGGTACCTGTTACCTGGTGGGCTGGGGATGGGTGGGGTATTAATGGAAGTAGCTTGGCAGGGAGTTGGGAATTGTTTGGACAGGTTTTCTGAAAAAGAACTCTCTGGCAGATGGTTACTGGAGAGAGCCCCAACTTCCTTCTTGAAGTCTAAGCTGAGAATGGGGAAGCAGAAGGGGAGGGGGTCTGAGGAAAACGACAGAGGCCAGACCTTTAGACTACTTACCATACCCAGCCACTGCGGGACACTGGTCATAAAAGTACTTGGAGCACACGTCACGCAGCATCTGGGCATCCACCTCCTATAGGGGAGGCAGAGGGTACAGGAATGACAGGTACTGGGCACCCCTTACCCCGTACTTCCTTGAGTCAACCCATATCTACTTGTTCTCTGGAGCTATTCCTCTCCCCAAAGGGTGAATGTGCAGGGTTCTCCCTGCCAGTCCACAGCCATCAGTATCTTCTAATTATCCCCACCCCTGCCAATGGCAGCTGCCTTGGATAATAGATGCTTATGGAAGCAATTTTTTTGTTTTGTTTTGTTTTGTTTTTCGAGACAGGGTTTCTCTGTGTAGCCCTGGCTGTCCTGGAACTCACTCTGTAGACCAGGCTGGCCTCTAACTCAGAAATCCACCCGGCTCTGCCTCCCAAGTGCTGGGATTAAAGGTATGTGCCACCACCGCCAGGGTATGGGAGCAATTTTTGATGTATCAGATTCCAACTCCAATTCTGCCTAAGGCTGCAGACCCTCCTCTAGGGGTTCAATTACCTGAATCCGGCACTCCCACTCAGCCAGAGGGATGCGGCGGCCATAGGTCAGGAGGCTGCGACCAATGTCTTCACACACAGGGGTGGTGCCTGCAAGGGAAGCAGAAAAGCTTATAGATCTGTTTGGTCCAATCTTGGACCCCCAAAGACCTCTAGAACCATGCTCTGACCCCAGACCACAGCCCTCGTTTCCATAACAACAGTACTGAGCTATTGATCTGGGCTACCTCCACTTGCACCTGAAGCTCCAAACACCCACATCTGGGCTGGCCTTAAAGTCTTCTTTCCCTCCCTCTCTTCTTCTTCTTTTCTTTTGAGGCAAGGTCTTGCCATGTAGCCGTAACTGGCCAGGAATTTGATAAGTAGACCAAGCCAGCCTCTCTAACTCACCAAGATCTTCCCACCTCTGACTCCAGAGTGCTAGAACTGCTCAGTTTCTTCTTTTAAGATGAGGTCTCCTACACTGTCGCTGGCCCTGCACTCACTCTGTAGCTAAGGGTAAGCATGAACTCCTTCTGGCTTATCTTCTCAATGCTGGAGTTACAGGTGTGGAACACCACACACGCCAAGGGTATCCTTTCTATGTGTGGCCACACTACAGCCTGAGTCACAATGGTCACTACTGGGATATGCTGTATCCCTCTCCAGAGGATGCAGGACTTACCATCCAAGTGAGACACCAAGGCATTCCTAAGGATGTTTTTGCCCCGAGTCACCTCACTCTCTGTAGCACTGGTGCACAGGCGCATCCTAAGGCAAGTGGGAGGGTGGCAGTGGGGTTGAAGTGACGCTCATGGTAGGGGAGTCCCAGTGTTCCTGGCAATCACCCACATCTCAGGCAGCAGGACTGCACTGAGACTCACCATTGGCCTTGCAGGAAGAAGACCATGTCGTCGATGCTCATGGCATCGCAGACGAAGTGTGCGCCCAGCAGCCCGGTCTCAGAGTAGGAGATGTTGAAGGTCTGGAAACTCTGGCAAAGCTTGTTAGCTGCAGCAGCGGAAGCCAGCGGGCTGGACAGGTGCTGCCAGAGGCAAGGATCACAAGTATTCCTCATATCTGTGGCACACATCCTAAGCTCCATAACTCATAAATCACAATCCAGCGCCCTCTGCTGAGTGAGGGCAAGGCCCAATGGCTGCCCTGGTACCTACCACTCCACCACCATACGTGCAGTCATAGTGGCCTATGACGGCATTGGCCACTTGGAGAGCCACGTTGTCTGGGTTAGCCCAACCAGGTCCCTCTACTGCAATGGCCACATGGGCCAAAGGCAGGGCGTCATCACGGTGGCGGATCTGAAACGACACGTGTCAAGGCTGAGAGGCAAGCAGACTCCTGGGGAAACACAGGACGGGAGATGCTGGACTCCCTGCCAATGTCCTGAGGAATCTGACACTGCAAAGACAACCATGTACTAAGGGTCCCCCCAGAGGTCCCCAGCTCAGAGCACCAACCCTGCTACCAGGCAACACACCTCACTGCCAGTGAAGCGACATGGAGTCACACCTGGTACGGCGTCTTCCTCATACACTCGGGAGACACTGCTGAAGTGTTTCTGAGCAAGCTCCAGCAGCTGCTGGTGCTCCACCCCTGTAGGGACAGAGGGTGTCAGTGGTTGCCCCGCCCAAGCGCAGGGAGTAGGAACACACACGGCATCAGGATAGGAGAGGGGAAGATCCAAGATAGGCAAGATAGGCACCACAGGGCAAAACAGCCCATGGCCTTAGGCACACAGAACTTAAAAGCAGACTTGGAGGAGGGAAGTCTGGAGAAATGGCTCAGCAGTTAAGAGCACTTGCTCTTGTAGACCAGGGATTGGTTCCAAACACCTACATGGTGGTTTACAGCCATTTATAACTCTAGTTCCAGATTTGATGCCCTCTTCTGACCTCTGTGAACACCATACCCATACAGTATAAAGACATCCAGGCAGGCAAGACATGCATACACATAAATAAATCTTTGGGAGGATATTTGAGTGGTTAGAGCTATTGCCTTAGGTGCAATCTAAGCACCACATAAAAGTGGGGCTGGAGGCAAGGCTCAGCAGTTAAGAGAGCTTCTTGCTCTTCCAGAGGACCTGAGTTCAGTTCCCAGAACCAATGTCAGGTAGGGCACAGCTTCATGTAACTCATTCCAGGGGATCTAACATCATCTTCTGGCCTCCATGAGCACCCACATGCTGGTGGCACATATACACAGGCACACAGTCACATAAAAAAATATATGTATATGTATATCAATCAATCTCTGGGCCAACCCATAACTCAACAGGTAAGGGCACCTGCTGCCAAGTCTAATGACTGAATTTGATCCCCGAGATCCACATGGTAGATGGAAAGAACCAACTCCCACAAGTTGTCTACAAGCACACACACACACACACACACACACACACACACACACACACACACGCGCACGCGTGCACGCACATGCACATGACTCTAGCTCTCTACTTAGTTTGCCTTTCTCTGACCCCATCCAGCAGCAGAGCAAGTCTTAGCATATACATTTCCCCTTGGCCCAAGTCCCCCACTAAACTGACAACTCCACCCTTCAGAAATCTGTTTGAATGACATGCGCTCCCCACCCACCTCTAATTCTAAGCTCCCATTAAAATCATTGCTGTAATTCTCTGCCTCCCTTCTTTTTTTTCAAGATTTTATTTATTATTATTATTATTATTATTATTATTATTATTATTATTTTTGGTTTTTCGAGACAGGGTTTCCCTGTGTAGCCCTGGCTGTCCTGGAACTCACTCTGTAGACCAGGCTGGCCTCGAACTCAGAAATCCGCCTGCCTCTGCCTCCCAAGTGCTAGGATTAAAGGCATGCACCACCACCACCCGGCTTATTTATTTTTTTATGTGTATCAGTACATTGTACCTGTATAGATGGCCATGAGCCATCATGTGTGTGGCTGCTGGGAATTGAACTCAGGACCTCTGCCAGCCCCTGCTCGCTCTGGCCCGCTTGCTCTGGTGTAATTCACCATACCTGTCTTCTGATGCACCAGAAGAGGGCGTCAGAACTCATTGTGGGTGGTTGTAAGCCACCATGTGGTTGCTGGGATCCGAACTCAGGACCTTTGGAAGAGCTCTTACCAGCTGAGCTATCTCGCCAGCCCTCTGCTTCCCTTTTAAGGTGGCTCTAGTCACCATCAAATGTACATTATCACAGAGCCAACATCTGTGGCACCCAATGGCAAGGCTACCAAAATAAGCCCATGTGTCTTCCACTGGCCCTCATGTTTGAATACTGTTGTATTCTAGGACTATGAGGCTAAGAGAAGTTTGTGGCCTGGGCAGGAGCTGAGAGCCAAACTGAGGCATGTACTGGAGAAGGAGCACCTGTATGCCCAGATCCCAGCAGAATGGGATCCCATTTTTAAGCATACAAGAAGAGTCACATACCCTTACAGATGGTTGTGAACCACCATATGGGATCTGAACTCAGGACCTCTGGAAGAGCAGTCAGTGCTCTTAACCACTGAGCCATCTCTCCAGCCCTGAATCACATACCTTAATGATAGGACAAGAACAGAGATCCCTGGAGTCCTCTATGTTCAGGACCAGAAGATCTATGCATTGATAAGCAGTTTGGGCCCCCCGTCCAGGGCTTCAGCAAACCCATCACTGACCTCCAGCTGCAGCCAGCACCATCCGGGGAGCTTTGTAATGCCTGTTGAGGTAGTCAGTCAAGTCTGTACGCGACAGCCTCCTGCAAGACACGCAGCAGTCGAGTCAACTCCTCTCACTCCACAGCAAGCTGAGTCACACAAAATGTAGCTGAGAAGAGGCATGGTGTCTCTAAAGAGCAGGCTGTAACACCCACTCCCCCCTCAATCCCTTCCCTGTCACCTACCCCTTCAGGACGAGAGGAACCAAGGAAGGTGTGAGCTGGTGCTGGGCTCTGAAGAGGCACCTGACTCTGCTGCCTCTCGTACCCTCTCGTGGCACACTCGCCACCAGAGGGACAGCTACACGCTCCCTCCCCCAGAATGCAGGGCATGCATGGAAAGATCCTAAACAAGACTCAAGTGAAAACCCCAGAGCTAACAGGGTCATAGGACCAGATGGCAATTCAAAATTTGTATAAACTAGGAAAACAAACAACACAGACAGTTGGACAAGCTAAAGGCACGTGGCTGCTGGGGACATGCATTATTTCACAATCTCAGCCAGCTCTCACCTGACGTTCTCACTGGGCCCCTCCACAGCCTGGGCTAGAGGTGTGCCCTGGAATGCTGTTGCATGCAGGTAATCAAAGACCACATTCTGCATGGAGGCATCATTTTCCTGCATCTCCCGCAGGATCACATCTCGTTCCTTCTCAATCTGTGAGTCTTCCAGACTACTGTTCTGTACAATATCTGCCAGGAGCTCCACAACTGGACACAGAAGGATGTGTTAACAGGCACGGTGGTGCACACCCTTAACCCCAGCTTTCAGGAAACCAAAGCAGGAGGATTACTAAGAGTTCAACAACAGCCAGGGGTACAGTGAGCTCAAAGCAACTTGGGGCACATAATAGTCTGTTGTCTCAGAAAACTTAAGAGCTGACTCGGTGAGTAAGGGCATTTGCTTCCAAGCCTGATAACCTGAATCTGAGCACCAGAACCCACATGGCACAGAGGAGCTGAGTCCTGCAAGTTACTGTGGCCAAACACACACCAACGCACACACATAATTTAAACAGTTTAAAAACTGACACATTTAGGTGCCCAGTGGAGACAATGTCAGTGTAAAATCCTAAGCCTAGCACCTCCTACTGTTGTACACTTGCGACAAGGCCACAGCCCCATGGGTTAAGTCCAATTCTGCAGAGAGTCCTTGAGCTCTTGGGAGACTGACTTCTGCGTCCCTGGAGACCTGCCCAGTGCCCACACCTTCTTCCAGGCGTTACCTTTTGGCAGGTCCTTGGACAGTGCCTTGATGAGGTAAGCAGTGTGCTCTCGAGTGCTGTAGGCATTAAGATGAGCCCCCATACTCTCGACCTCCTTCTCTAAGGCATTGCCAGGCCGACTCTTTGTTCCCTGCAATCAGATATTAAGAGGACCAATTAAGGGCTAAAGAGATTGGCTCAGTGGCTAAGAGCACTTGGATCCAGGTTCCATTCCCAGCACCCACATAGTGGCTCACAACCATCCATAACCCCAGTTCCAGGAGATCCAATAGACAAGTACATGCTATACATTAAAAAGAGAACATCCAACCAGGAGTCACAGCATACAGGAGCGCACAGCATATACCTCCCTCCGCAGTCTGCAGTCATTAAACAGGCCCTCAGCTGAGCAAGTCTGAGGTATGGAGGGACCAATGGATGGGGACAGTCGGTGACAGGAGAAACAGCACAGCTGTAGCACGTGTGGCCTAGCAACCAGAGCACACCTAACAGCCTAACTTTTCCAGTACTCAATGTTCTCCTTACTGACAGCCATAGTCAGATAATCTCCACACCTGTGTCCCACCCATGCTAGTCACTCTTGTTAGCAGCCACTACTATAAGACCTGCCCTAGTCCCATGTGTAAAGCATGACTCTCCCATGGTCTGCCTCACGGCACACATTACACCTGCACAAGTGTCTGTGACAACACACCTGGATGGGTTGTTGATCCTGGCTCCACCTCCCTCCATACCACAGACTTGCCTCAACTTACAAACAAACAAACAAACAAACACACACACACACAAGCCTCTACTTTCTAACTATGGGATGTAGGTAATCGACACAGAGTGTGACATTTTACAAGCAAGGAAGAATGACTATGTTATACTGCATATGTGTACATGTGCAAGTTCATTAAGTCCCCATATACACAGGCACATGACAAGCCTAGTCTGATGGTTAGCTTTAATCATTAACTTGACACAACCTAGAAATACTGGAGAATCTTAATGAGGGATTATTTAAACTAGGTTAGTTTAGGAATCACCATTCTCTAGGGAGCAGGCCCTAATTGATCTAAGACTGAAGACAGCAAGCTGGGCATAAAGCAGCAAGCAAGGAAGCAAGCAGGCAGGCAGGCAGGCAGGCAGACAGGCAGGCAGACACCCCTGCATCCAGTCTCTCTGCTCTTCACTGTGGATGTGATGTGACTGGCTGTTCTAAATTCCGGCCACTGTATTTCCCTGCTGTGATAGACTGGCCTTACATAGGGCTCATCAGAGAAGCATTCATTCACAAAAACATTTGGCTCCTTCCAGAAGGGTAGGCAGAAACCATGCTCCAAAAGATCCACAATCAGGAGACTAATTTTTAGATCACTGGCCTTTGAGACAGGAAGCCCTAATCTGAGGAAAAACATGGACTTTATGAGACTTACCTTGAAAGCCAGATGTTCCAAAAAGTAGCCTGCTCCATTGTTCTTCTCAGTCTCATAGCGACTGCCAGAGTCAATCCACACTCCCACCTGGACAAGAGAGCACCCACAAAAGGAACCAGCCATCAGTCTAGCTCCTGATCAGACCCCGAGACAACACAGGTTTCATGTAAGCCCTCATTGATGGTAATGCGGAGGGGGGGCGGGGGGAGAGGAGCTGCTCCATTAAGACTCTTATAATCAGAGGCACAAAAGGGCCACAGTACAGAGAAGGAACCAAATCATACTGCTTCACCTTTTTACCTGTCCTATTCCCTCACGGGTTATCAGAAATATCCAGCAACATTTCTGGTGCTAATGTTTGAAGCACTGGCCTAGAACTCACAGAAATCGCCCTTGCCTTCTTTTCTTTCTTTTTTCTTTTCTTTTCTTTTCTTTTCTTTCTTTCTTTCTTTCTTTCTTTCTTTCTTTCTTTCTTTCTTTTTTTGGCTTTTCGAGACAGGGTTTCTCTGTGTAGCCCTGGCTGTCCTGGAACTCACTCTGTAGACCAGGCTGCCCTCAGAAATCCACCTGCCTCTGCCTCCCAAGTGCTGGGATTAAAGGCGTGTGCCACCACTGCCCAGTGCCTTATTTTCTTTTAAAAATTTATTTTTATGTACATTGGTGTTTTGATTGCATGTATATCTGTGTGCAGGTGTTGGATCCCCCTGGGACAGGAGTTACAGACAGTTGTGAGCTGCCATGTGGGTGCTGGGAATTGAATCCAGGTCCTCTGGGAGAGCAGCCAGTACTTGTAACCCGAGTCATCTCTCAGTCCCCTGGCCCCACTTATTTTCAACTGTGCCCATTTACTTGGCTCTACAACTCTTAATTTTTTTTCTAGGCATGAAGACCATCATTTGCAGACAGTCATTTACTTTCTGTATTCTAAGAATCATATGCAAGCTAGGTGTGGTGTCCCACATCTGTAACCCTAGCACTCTGGAAGGCAGAAGCAGGATTATGAGTTCAAGGTTAGCCTGTGCAACACAGCAAGACCTTGTCTCAAAAACAAAACAAAAGACCAAAACTCAATATACTTTATTCTGATGGTTTGTTCTTTCATCAGAAGAGGAAGAGACTGGCTTAGCTACTTTGTAATTCATCATTTTAAGAAGGTACTGAAGCAGGGTGTGGTGGAACACACTATAAATCCTAGCAGAGGTAGGTTCCAGGCCAGCCAGTTACACAGTGAGGCTTTGTCTCAAGAACAAAGAGGAAGGCAACTTTCATAGTGAGACCCTATAATGATGGCTCAGGAACTTTTCCACATTGCTAAGCTGGTCCTGAACTTCTGGGTCAAAGCAACCCTCATCTTTCAATCTCTCAAACACCTGTGACTACAGGCACACACCACAGTGCCTGGCTTCATTACCATTCCACTGTACTTCAGCAGTGGTGCTCACATGCAAGGCCCCGTGAATACTTTACCATTGATGTATATCTCCAGACCTAAGAGAAGTTTTAGTCGCTCATACGTTTACCACATTAAATGCTGTGTCACCCCTTCCATCCAATGTAAATATCTTCTTAAACGGGATATGCTATGAGTGTGTGCATACTAAGTGTCTGTGGAGATCCCTCAGGAGCCACTTGAGAGGGTGCTGGAAACAGAACCTGAGTCTTCTGCAAGAGCAATATAAGCTTTTAACTGACGAGCTATCTCTACACACACACATCTCCCACCATGCTCCAGGATAATAACCTTAATATTCCTTTCAATTTTTGAGATGGGATCTCACTGTGTAGCCCTGGCTGGCCTTGAACTAAGAGATCCACCTGCTTCTACTTACAAAGTGTGAATCTTAATATTTTGAGGGTTTTTTTCTTTTTTTTTTGAGACAGGGTGCCATATAGCTCAAGCTGGCCCTGATCATCATTCTGTAGCAGATGATGGCATTGAACTCCTGATCTTTCTGCCCCCACCTCTCAAGTAATAGGATTACAGGCATACAAGAATCGTAAACACTCTCCTGACATGCTATGAAACACACTTCTTACTCACATGGTCAAGCTTTTTATTACCCGTTCACAGCTAACTTAAGTTTTTCACAAGCTTTGCTGATACATCACTGTGTCATATAATTTCAGATAAGCATGCCTTTTTCTTTGTGTGTGAATGTATGTGCACCTGTGTGTAGGTGTAGGTGCCTGTGTGCACATGGTGGCCAGAAGGTACACCATATCCTCCAAAGCTGGACATTGGCAGGACTCTCACCTTGTTACATAAGTGCTAGGATGTGTATTCCAGCTCCTGTGACCGCACAGCCAATGCCTTTAACCACTGAGCCATCTCTCTAGCCCCAACATTCACCTTAGACTACAACCCACAGCATCCTTTGACTTTTAACTGACACCATCCTTTCTTTGCAATGGAAGGATGACCATGGTGTCTCAGGGTCTGTGGAACAGAGCAGGCTCCCTAAGCTTCATTAGTAGGTTCTGAGTCTATACATGTAGGTTCTACACATCAAGGAAATTACTTCCCAGCATATCCCGTGCTTGGTAACAATTATATCACAAGTCATTATTTGTTCCTAGAAAAAGTAAAGAATCAAACAACACAAACATATAACCCTAGGCAGGCAGTGGTGCACACACCTTCAATGACAGCATTTAGGAAGCAGGAGCAGGTAGAGCTCTGTGAGTTTGAGGCTAACCTGATCTACAGAGAGTGCCAGGGCTACACAGAGAAACCCTGAATTGAAAAACAACAAAACAAAACAATTTAGTCCTTCTAAGTGCATTGAGAGGATTGGTGCTTGGGAGTTTTCTCACACACCCAGTAAAGACTTCAATTCTTGACTCTATTTTGAAGATTTCCAACTTCTACATTCATTATTTTCTGTGAATGAGTGTTTTGCCTGTGTGTATGTATGTGTTTATGTGTATGTGTGTATGTTCTGTGTGTTTGTGCCTGGTATCTATGGAGGTCAGAAGAGGGATCCTTTGGGACTGGAGTTATAGCTGGCTGTGAGCCACTACATGGGTGCTGGGAATCAAAGCCAGGTCCCCTGAAAGAGAAAAAAACGCTATAAACCGGAGTCAATTCTCCAGCCCAATTTGCAATTTTAAATAAAGTATTTCCTGGGTACACAGGAACCCAGGAAAGCTGGAAGTGGGGAAGGCCAGAAGAAAGTGTCAGCTCTCCTGGAGCTGGAGTTACAGGTGGTTGGAAGCTGCCCACTAGAGATGCTGGGAACTGAAACCTGGTCCTCTGCGAGAGCAGCCATCCCTCTAACCAAAGAGCAATCTATAGCGCTCAGATTTACAACTCTTCTGGATAATCGCCCAATTCACTGCAATATTCAAAAGCATTCTTTGTCTTCCTTCAGTGCTATGTATCAAGCTCGAGGCTCTTACTCAGTAGGCAAAGGCTCCACTGAGTCACATTTCCCAGCCTTTCATAGGCACTTAATTTGTGCGTGCAAGTGTTGCACATACATGCGTGTGCACACTCTACCATATAAATATCTATGGAGGGCAGAGGAAACTGGGTGCTTTTTCTTATTACTCTATACCTTTTGTTTTTTGTTTTAAGACTTCTTACTTCTGAGCTAGGCATTGGAGGCTCACGCCTTTAATCCCAGCACTTGGGGAGCAGAGGCAAATGGATCTCCAAGTTTGAGGTCAGCCTGATCTACAGAGTGAGTTCCAGGCCAGCCAGGGCTATACAGAGAAACCCTGTCTCAAAAAAAAAAAAAAAAAAAAAAAAAATTTATGCATGAGTACATGGGATGGTGAGATTGTGTAGGGTTAGGAGCTGCTCTTCCACAGGACCCAGGTTCGATTCCCAGCACCCACACAGTGGCTCACAACCACCTGCAACTCCAGGTCCAGGGGCTCTAATGTCCTTTTCGGGCCTCCAAAGGCATTATGCACAGACATGGTGCACATACACACATGTGCATAAGCCACTCACACAGGTAAAAGTAAGACCAGCTAAACACACTAGTCTCCACCCCTCAAAGTACTGGTGTTAGACCTAAATCACAACGTTGAGGATCCAAATTCAGGTCCCCATGCTTGAGTACCAAGCTCTTTACCCACTGATCCATCTTCCCGTTCTTTCAGAGGCATTTCTTGAAGTGCATTCCTGGTTAAACCTAAAAATTACATAGCCTAGGTAGTGAGTCTAACAGATCTGGATGTCTTTCTGGAAATAACCCAAAGTCTGTGAAATTGCATTCTGTTTCATGGCAAGAGAAGAATCACTTCTCTCGGGTAGGTAGAATGAAAAGCTGAAAAAGAATTCGGCCCCGTCCTTGGCAAGTATCATAGCGTTGGCTGTGAAGTTAAGGCAGGGTTGAAGTCGGGTACGGGGACAAACCCGGCAGTAAGCCAGTCTCCACCCAAAACATGGAAGACTGGAGCCCAAGGTCACATCACAACCTAGGACAACACGGCGGGCCTCATCTGGAGGACTGGCACACACTCACCGTGCAGGTGGGGTGCGAGGACTGCTCAGAAGCCACACGCAGCCCGTTGTCCAACGTGCTAACCTGTGTCTCCGGCACACTCTGGAGGGCCTGGGCGAAGGTGGCGGTACCCCGCAAGGCAGGTAACCTCAGCAGGGCCGGCTAAAGGAAAAGGCGACCACTGTCAGAACTGCTCTCCAAGCCGCTGGGACCTCGGCTATACCCATCCTCGCCCTCCGCCATGACCTTCCCACGGCCCTGACCCCCGCAACCTCCCGGCTCCGACCCGCCACTGCTCAGACAGCCTGCTCCTCTTCTGAGTACGAAAGCCCTGAGCCCTGCAGCCCAACATCTCGCTGCCACCTCACCGAGCGGCGGGTGCGAAGTAGCGCTTGCGTCCCGGAGCAGGCCGCTCGGCAGACTGCGGACGCCGCCATCTTCTAACTTCCGTCAGTGGAAAGCCGCGCTGCGCGTGCGCAGAGTGGAGTGTGAAGCGCAGGCGCTGTAAGGACGACCTGGTGCTCGATCGCCCCCTGTTGGGCAGCCAGTCCATTAGCAAGAACTAATCGCATGTCGTCATTTGGTCCGTGTGCCTCTAAAGGGCTTCCGTACACCTGACAATCAGCCTGCGACTGGTTCCATGCAACGCCTTCTTCCACCTGAGGGAGGCGGTGTGCCACTGCGAGAGATGCACTGTATGCCAGCAGCAGCTGTGAGGCCTGGAGGGCAGTGGCTCAGCAAGCACACTTGGAGCCTAAGGGTTGAAGCACTTGCCTGTCTGTGCAAGAAGGTGTCCACTAAAGTTAGTTTAAAAGAATAAAATATGTTTAAATGGTTGACTTGAAAGATCTTTAATAATACATTGCCAGCTGGGCAGTGGTGGCGCACCCCTTTAATCCCAGCACTTGGGAGGCAGAGGCAGGCGGATTTCTGAGTTCAAGGCCAAACTGGTCCACAGAGTGAGTTCCAGGACAGCCAGGACTACACAGAGAAACCCTGTCTCGAAAAACAAGACAAACAAAAACCCCACATAATAATAATAATAATAATAATAATAATAATAATAATAATAATAATAATATTGCCAAAGTAGTATTGAACATCAGCACTTGGTAAATGGAGGAGACACAGAAGAATCAGGAGTTCAAGGACATCTTCTCTTATGTAAGGAGTTCAAAACTACCCTGAGTTGTGTAAGATAGTGTCTCCAAAACGTAAGGGTAAAAAAAGCATGTATGAAAAAAGGAACAATGTAGAGGTAATTTGTGAAATAGGGCTCCTTGTTTGGAATAAAATAACTAAAAAAACCCTGTTTTTTCTATTTTGTGATTATTTCAAAATATTAAAAAAAAAAAAACTATCTGAAATTAGACAAGAGATCCTTAGTGTGGGCCAGGCAATGGTGGCACATGCCTTTAATCCCAGTACTTGGGAGGCAGAGGCAGAGGCAGGTGGATTTCTGAGTTCGAGTCCAATCTGGTCTACAGAGTGAGATCCAGGACAGTCAGGGCTACACAGAGAAACCCTGTCTCAAAAAAACAAACAAAAACAAAAACAAAAACAAAAAATCCTTAGTGTGTATTGATTGAGATTTTGTGGACTCAAAGTATGATTTAGAGAGGAAAATAAAGTGAAATAAAATCTTCTAAGTTAAAAAAAAAATGATGGAGAAGGCAATAAAATTAGCTGGGGTTTTTTTTTTTTTTAAATCTTCTAAGTTGCTGGATATGGTAGTAAATGTCTTTAATCCCAGTACTCAAGAGGCAGAGGCAAATAAATCTTTTGAGTTCCAGGTTAGCCTGGTCTACACAGTGAGCCGGGGATATATAGTCGCAAACACACAAAGGAAGAAACAAAAATCAAACCTAAGTTACTGGCTTTCTTTTCTTGGAGAGATGGGTCATGTGTAGCCCAAGCCAGCCTCAAGTTCACTTTGAAGCCTTGGATAACCTGAACTTCTGATCCTTCTACCTCCCCCTCCCAGGAATAAGATCATAGGGAAGGGCCACCAACTGATCTCTGTGGTGCTAAGAGGTAAAGCCAGGTTCTCACAAACATTAGGCAAATAGTACCAACTGAGTCACACCATTAACTCTCTTTCGGCTTTTTTTTTTTTTTTTTTTAATTTATTATATGTAAGTACACAGACACTCCAGAGGAGGGCGTCAGATCTCATTACAGATGGTTGTGAGCCACCATGTGGTGGCTGGGATTTGAACTCAGGACCTTTGGAAGAGCAGTCAGTGCTCTTAACCTCTGAGCCATCTCTCCAGCCCTCTTTCAGCTTTTTCAAAATGTGATTTTTAGTTTAAGATTTTTATCTATTACTTGTGTGTGTGTGCACATGATGTACGCATGTGTAGGGGATGTCCCTATATGTGTTCAAAGGTCAAAGAGCAACACGGGAGTCTGTTCTCTCCTTCCACCTTTACAGAGATTCCAGGGGTCAAATTCAGGTCACTAGGCTTGTACAGAAAGCACCTTTACCTACGGAGCCATTTTTAGAGCAGCTTTATGCTTAGAGAACTGAGCAGATGGTCTACAAAGATCCCTCGTGCTCATTAGTGAGCCATTCCTCTAACTGACATCTTACGTTAGTACAGCTCATCTATTACTATTAGCAGGCCATTATTCGTTCATTATTAACTAAAGTCCATAGTTTGCACAGATTTCCTTGAGTTGTTTTTTTTTAACCTAATGTCCTTTTTGTAATTCAGGACAGCACCTTACATTTGCCTATCTTAGGTAGGCTTCACTGGTTTGTAACTCTGTGTGTTTTGTTTTTAACCATTACTGACTTTAATGTGAACATTTATAAGACTTTTGATTTAATGATATAATAATAATAATAATAATAATAATAATAATAATAATATGCCCTTTGGAAGCCTGTGTAAGACAACCAAAAACATTGATCAACTGGGCCTTCCTTCACAGGTTTTGTATGATCTAAAGCCCTGAAAGGTAAAAAGTTGCATCCTTGTATTCTGTTCTACATTCCTCACGACTGTCACCCATTCATCCCATGGTTAAACAGCCTATTAATTTCATCATCCCAAATAGAGGTGCCTCTCAGATATTTCAATATAATGAAAGACATTTAAAAGATCATTTTCTAACAGAATATCTCTTTGTAGTGGTTTCAAATCTGGATATTTGACATTCCTTGTATTGTTACATCATTAGGACTCATGGCTGGGTTTTTTTTTTTGTTGTTGTTGTTGTTTTGTTTTTTTGTTTTTTTTTTAAAGAGTTTTAGCTTTTTTGTTTCTAATGTGTATGAGGGTTTGTCTGCATGTGTGGAGGCCAGAAGAGGGCATTGAGTCTCCTGGCACTGGAGTTGTAGACAGTTGTAAGCTGCCATGTGGGTGCTGGAAACTGAACCTGGGTTCTCTGCAAGAGCAGGAAGCGGTCCTAACTCCTGAGCCATCTCTCCAGCCTCATGTGGAGTTTTGTTTTTTAAAAGATTTACTTTTGCTTTATGGGTATCAAGTGTTTTGCCTACGTGTATGTATGTGTACCATGTGTGGGGCTGGTATTCTCAGAGGCCAGAACCAGGAATCAGGGACTTGAGTTATAGGTGGTTGTTAACGGTCATGTGGATGCTGGGAATTGGACCCAGGTCTTCTGCAAGAGCAGCAAAGGCTCTTAGCAACCTAGACATCTTTCTAGGTCTGTGTTTTTTGTTTGTTTGTTTGTTTGTTTGTTAAATAAATTGCTGGGGGGAGGGGGGCTGGTGAGATGACTCAGCAGGAAAGAGCACTGACTACTCTTCCAAAGGTCCTGAGTTCGGATCCCAGCAACCACATGGTGGCTCACAACACCAGTAATGAGATCGGTCGCCCTCTTCTGGTGCGTCTGAAAACAGCTGCAGTAAATTATGCCAGAGTGAGCGGGCCAGATTGAGGTCAGCAGAGGTCCTGAGATCAATAGCAGTCACACACATGATGGCTCATGGCCATCTGTACAGCTACAGTGTACTCATACACATAAAATAAATAAAAATAAATCTTAAAAAAATAAATTGCTGGGCCACTGAGATGGCTAAGTGAGTAAAGGTGTTTGCTGCTAAATCAAATGACTCAAATTTAATCCCTAGAATTCACATTGGTGGAAGGTGATAACTGACTCCACAGAGTTGTGCTCAGACCTCCACATGTACATAAATAAATAAATAAATAAATAATAAATATTAAAACATAATTACTTGCCAGGCTGAGACACAGTTCAGTGATAGTTTATACAAGGCCCTATGTTCAGTCTCTAGTATCACATAGGAAAATTAGATTTGTTTGTTTGTTATAAGGTCTCAGCTGAGCACAGTGGTGTGTGACTTTGATCCCAGCACTCAGGCAACAGAGGCAGTTGGATCTCTGTGGGTTTAAGGCCAGTCGGATCTACACAGTGAGTTCCAGGACAGCTAAAGCTATATAGTGAGATCTTGTTTCAGAGTAAGATGGGGAGGAAGGGAGAGGGAGGGGGGAGGAGGGAGGGAGGGAGGGAGGGGGGAGAATATCACTGTGTAGCTCTGACTGACCTGGAGCTTGCTATGTAGACTGGCTTGCCTTACCCTCCCAGAGATCCACCTACCTTTGCCTCTTCAGTGGGTGGGATTGGAGGTCTGGGCCACCATGGCTGGCTAAGGAAACTATGTTTAAAGTAAGCAATAGCTATAATTATTTGTCATTATACAAGAACAAACATCCCTTTGTGTCCATTTACCCTGCCCCCAAATCTGGATTCCCACACCTGTGTTCATTACTTTGTAACTGGATCCTGTGTTGAAAAGAATAAACAGAAAGAAAATGTTTAAGAGTCAGTCATGCTCTTAGCCTTAGGACCTTCTCCCTCATTCAGACTTCTGTGCCGTGAGAGCAGACAGAGTGGAGACAGAGGCAATGTGCAGGCTAATGCACAAAACAAGAGAGATGAGGCAGAAGCCCAGGTAATCTGGCTTGTTTCTCAAGATGCCTCAGGGCAGAAACAAGGAATGTTGGGGGCTAGAGATGCTAGTAAAAGTTATCTCAGTGGATCTGGAACTTGTACCAGTTCGTTGATGCCAACTTGTGAGAGAATTACCTTGCTTTCAAGTGAAAAAGTCCCTGTTGGTCCTCTGCCCTGGACGGGCTGCATTCAGTTTTCATTTGTGCTCAAGTGTAATAGATGCAATAAACCATCTCTTCTGCTGTCTCAGTGGAAGAATTAAAAAAGAACAAACAAATAGATGCTTTGCGTGACCAGTATGTGGACTATCACAACGATAAGAGCTTACCAGAAATAAAAACATAGGACATTACTCAGATCCCAGGGAACGAGAACATCTGAAGTGGTAAACACCAGACTCCTGGGAGGACCACAAAACGCCCAAGTCCAGAGGGCATGGGTAAGTTCTCCAAGAGGTGGAGTGTGAACTTGACTAGGAAAATAGATCATTAGCAAATTGGTCCTTGTCTTTGGATGAAATTGGCTGAAGTAAGACCCTCTTCCACAGACACTACTTTCTCTTGTTTGGTGAATCTGGCTTTCTGTTTGTGGAAGGACTCCTTACCCTCTTCCTGTCTGCTTGGGTTACAGATGGCCCTCCACGCACACCCAGTTTTCTAGATTCTGGGTATTTGAACTCTGACCCGAACAGTTCCAGGAACTGTTTCACTCATCAGGAAGGGAGGTGGTGGTCCAAGTTCCAGATCCACGGAGACAACTTTTACCAGCATTTCAGGCCTCTACCGTTGCTTGTTTCTGCCCTAAAGCACCTTGGGTGACAGGCTCTGAAGCTCTGATCCAACTCTTTTGTTTTGTATGCCTGTTTTCTTTATGCCCTCTCTCAATATCTGTTTCCTTTCCCATACTTTGGTTTTACTCATTTTTAGATTTATCTTTAATTACGTGTAAGTATGCATTATGTGCATCAGCTCAGAGTGATGGATCCCCTGAGATTGTAGTTACAGGCAGTTGTGAGCCACTTAATATGGGTACTAAGAACCAAACTCCTCTGTAATAGCAGCACACATACACACACACACACACACACACACACACACACACACA
>JADRCD010121379.1:0-11303 GCA_019843815.1 Montemys delectorum
TACTGTGGCTCTGTTGAGATGTATATGTGAAAGAACTCTATCTAGGAGACACACTGCTGAACCCAGCTTCTGGCCTGCAGTGCTTTGTTTGTGAAGTTTAACCATGTTGCTGGGTCTGGCGGTAGGCCTCTTACTCCACTAGTGCATTATATAAACAGTTCACACATTCTCCTGTTAAGACATTCAGGCTGCTGACAGCTTGATGCTCTTACCAATGCTGCTTACAAACAAACACGCAATATGGTTTTAAATTAATGTAAGAAGATCTCCGTTTCATAAGCAAGGATTTTAGAACTTTATTTACTTCTATGTATATGTATGTGCTTGGTAATGTACGCCACTTAAGTGCTGGTACTAGAGGTCAGAGGTCTGATGGCCATCAGACCTCTGATATCCTGGAGCTGGAGTTCCGGGTGGTTGGGAGCTGCCTGATGTGAGTCCTCCAGTCACCTGTATGAGTCCTCTAGAAGAGCTCTTATCACAGAGTCATCTCTCCAGCCCCTTAGAACTGTATATATAGGGTAGGTTTTTAACTAAATCCAATGTTAGAAACAATAGTTGCATTTGCAATTTCTACGATTAAACACTTTTCTGCAAATTTCAATGTGTCCATTAAAGTCAGGCATGAATATAAAATTATTTCCACAAGGCAGATGATTATAAGCACTGTTCAACTCTCAGGAGGCTGATGAAGAAGGAAAAAGAAATCAACACAACAGGAAGAGCCACCTGTGACTTTGTCATTAACAGAAATCACTGGTATATAAAAGTGTCTTCAGTTGCAGGCATTTGATGGCTAAGCCTCCAGTTGGTGTACTTTGTGGGAAGGCTTAAAAGGTGTGACCTTATTGGAAGAGGTATATCACTAGAGGTTAAGTTCTTCGAGTTTAAAAGACTGCCATTTGGGGACACTTTTCTTCTCTCTGCTCTGTCCTTGCAATTAAAGATTTAGCTCTCAGCTTGCTATGCCAGCCACTATGCCTGTCAACTTCTCTGCCACTATTGATCTGAGATACTTCTGGTACTATAAGCCGAAACAAATTGTCTTGTGTAAATTGTCTTGGCTACGGTGTTTCATCAGAGAAACCAAACCTGAGTGGACAGGTTATGGCCATCTGCATCATACTCGTCACCAACCCTAGCAAACCCCTTCCACGAGCTTGATATTTAGCCACCTATTGCTATAGCTTAAACTTCCTGTAGGGGTCATCTCTTGTGTACTGTGTGGAAGCATGACGTGTCAATCAATAAAAGCCTATAGGAAAGGGTAGAATAGGAAGTGGGATCTCCAGCAGAGTGGGGGCTGAGGGGGGCAACTATGGGAGAGAGTCAAGCATGGGAAGATCCCACACCCGAGCTCAGAGGCAGTCGGACTTGGGAGAGGTGACAAACCACGTGGCAGACACAGACTAGTATAAACGAGTTATGGCAAGTTACAAGCTAGCTGGCGAACAGACCTAGCTTATGGCCTAGCTATTTACTCCTAACAAGGCGCTGAGTCACTCTTCCGGAACTTGCCCTGGGTGGAAAAGCTTCCAGTTACACAGTTCGTCTCCCATTAAAGCACTGGGCCTTATATGTTGGGATAGAACACATAATGCCTAGTACCTGACTGGGAAGTCTTCATGTCACTGGGAACGGGTTTGCAAAGATGGTGGTACCCACCACCTGCCCTTTCCCCTCACCCCCCTTTTATGTTTTTGAGGTGTTTGGGATCAGTCCAGGGGACCAGGAATGTTAGGCAAGCACTAACTACATTACATTCTCAGCCTTTCAGTTCTAATTCTCAAGACTAACACTCTGTGACCACTCAACACACTTAACATCAACTATGTGTCCATTCTAGGAACTCTGTGCTCCAAAATACCAATTGCCTATCCTTCTACCAGAGGGATGGCTTTAGACCTCAAGCTGTTATCCCTTGTTCTCCACCTCCATTTCTTTTAAACCACTTCCCCTCTCAGTTTTCTCTTCTTGATGAGGTCATTTCACCATACATTACCTCAATGATCCTAAGTCAGACTCTTCAATAACAGCCTGGGACAGTCATGCATCTCGAAATCTTAAGTCAATACAATCTGCTTTTCACATCCATAAATTAAGCTACTCAGTTAAAACACAAACACACACACACACACAATCTTTCAGATCAATGCCCAGTTGATAAAATAAAATTTCTATTCTAGAGATATATTCTTGGTGGGAAACATTTTTTTGGGCACTGGAGAGATGGCTCAGTGGTTAAGAGCACTGGCTGCTCTTCAGTGGTCCTCAGTTCAATTCCCAGCAACCACACAGTGGCTCACAACCATCTGTAATGGATCTGATGCCCTCTTCTGGTGTGTCTGGAGACAGTTATAATCTATTCACATACTTAAAATAAATAAATCTTAAAAAAAAATTTTGGAAAGTATCCCACAGCTATGATACTTAACATGCATTATTTTTTAATCCTCCTATGCAAATCATAAAAATAATTTATCAAGTTACAAAAATAATTAGAAATGTCTCTAAAACAACCTGGAAAGCAATGACCTATGATAATTACTGACTGGCCCTTCCTAATTTAATGGCTTCCTCGTTTGCTTTTTTCCTTCCTACCTTAAATCATTTTCTACCAATCTCAACATGAGCTATAATCCAGGCCAATGAATGCCAACCTTGAAGATGACCCTGCTCATCTAAGTGAGGTATAGGATCAAGTAGTAATATACTGCCAACTAGGCCTGGCTGCAGGATCACAGGGCAAGGCCCACCTAGGTCTTTAATATAAAAGTAGGTAACTTAGTAAATCTTTGACTCAAAATAAGAAATGAAACAAAGGGTGTAGGGTCGGTGGATCAGCGGTCACGTACTTGCCCAGCGTGAGAAAAGCCCTGGGTTCAAGCCCCAGTATTGCAGCCACACACACAAATCCTTCACACTATAAACAAAAAGTTCTTGACAGGTAAACAAATATTTATGCCTTTTGTGGTATAGACAAAAAAACATCCACATGACTTTCCACCCAATGTTCAAGGCGAGTCTGTGTAGAAGATTAAGGGCTTCTTGACCTCCAAACTTCCCCGTACTTCTCCATGTCCAACTCCAGGGAGAATATATCCAGTCACTTAATAAATGCTGAGCTTCTGCTACATACAGGACTAAATACAGCTCCATAAATAAAGTTACCAAGATCATTAAGAGTCTGGCTCAGAAGCCCCAACTCTCAGAATTATTGTCCCTTGAGCACATTTCTCACCTGTAGGCTACCTGACCAAGCACAGGCAAACAAGAAGTGCTAACTAGGATCTCCACACGCTTCTGCCCCAGAAAGACTCCTGTAAAATGATATCTCCAGGTAGACTGTCATGTTAATTCATAACTTTTTAATTTTAATGTAATTTTTGTTGTTGTGGACTGGACTAGAACTTGCAGACCAGGCTTGCCTGAATTCGGAGACCCACCTGCCTCTGCCTCCCAAGTGGCACCATTGCTAGGCTCATTTGTAAACATTAAGGTGACAAAGTAGCAGCAGCCACAAGAAGAAGCAGATGTTTAACAGTTCTTTGTTATTGCACAGTATAAAATTAACAAAAACTTGCCTCCACCAAATTAAATTCAATTCAAAATCTTTTTCCTAGAAACTTAAGTATAAAATACAGATTTTTACTTTTTAATT
Organism: Montemys delectorum; assembly: GCA_019843815.1. Taxonomy (NCBI): domain Eukaryota; kingdom Metazoa; phylum Chordata; class Mammalia; order Rodentia; family Muridae; genus Montemys; species Montemys delectorum. The sequence continues at coordinate 3,662 of JADRCD010121379.1, forward strand.
AAATAAATTACTGTGTATTTTCTGGCTTTTAAAAGCTGAGTTTGAACTATATTTCCAGCTAGGCTGATAAAGTGATACTGGAAGATGCTGAAGAAGGCACAGTGACAGCAAGCTGTGAGCTTTCCTCCACATGGCTGTGACTTACACTGGGATGGCTTCGGGGAGGCACTCTTTCTCTCGGAAGTCGTTCGTAGTCATAGCGTCCCTCAGACCACATTTCATCTCTTTTGGAAGCCACTAAAAAGAAACAAACAATTCTGGGTTTCTTTGTCAGCAAGGAAGAAACAATAAAGAAGCAAATGCCTGCCAAGACACCCAGGAAGGTGAGCGAGGAGGGGGGAAAGCAATGTGTCCCTCAACTAGACTTACAAATGTGTCCCTAGACACAGGAAGCCCTACCTTCCTTCTAGTTTAAATGTTATTCAAAAGTTCAGTAAAACTCTTCCCACCAAACATCCTATAAACCTGAACAGTTTTTCACTGTCAACCCATTTTAAACCAGAAAAGATAGCCTTTGATGAATAGTTTGAATAGCAGGCCAATGTGGCAGGCTACTCCAATCAAGGTTGACCTAAATTTATGATATAGCCAAAGCTGGCCTGGAAATGGCAGTCTTGTCTCAGCCTTGTACTAGGATTACAGGTATATATCCCAGCATGCAATGCTGCAGTTTGACTTTGTTCATTGTTTAAAATCTGTATTCATGTATTTGTTCATGTGTAGGCAGGTCTGCATGCACATCCATATCTCAGTATGTGTGTCAAAGTCAGGACAGTGCAGTAGAGTGTTCTATCATGGATACCAGAGCTCAAATTCAAGGCATCAGTCTTGGTGAAGTGGCTTTGCTGGCCAGGCTATCTCACAAGCACTCTGTCTTAAACAACTAACCCTCTTGCCATGGCACTCCAAGTGGTGAGGTATAGTAGTGTACTACAACAATATTCAAAAGATGTTCTGAATATATCATATATAAGAATCTGATGAGCTGGTCAGTGGTATGGCACACCTTTAATCCCAGCACTCAGGAGGCAGAGACAGGAAGATCTCTTGAGTTCGAAGCCAGCCTGGTCTACAGGATGAGTTTTAGGGCAGCCAGAGCTACAAAGAGAAACCCTGTTTCAAAATAGAGAAGAAAAGAGGAAAGAGGGAATGGGGGGGGGGGGATTAGGAGGGAGGAGATGGAAAGGAAGGAGAGGGAGAAAGGGAGGGAGAGGGAAAAAAGTTTCCAGGCCAGCTTAGACTATATGAGACCCTAAATGAAAAATTAAGCATAATAATGTAAAATGATGAAGAGGAGGAGGAAAAGGGGACCTGTTAAATCTGACAAGGATAAAAAACCTAAAGTGGGCCCTGTGTTACAGGCTTGTCTTGACTACCTGGGAGGACTGCTTAACCCCAAAAGTTCAAGGACAGTCTAGTCAACATTTCCCGATGTAAGACAGTACATGTTGGCTAGTTTTATGTCAAGTTGACACAAGCCAGAATTATCTGAAAGGAGGGAACTTGATTGAGGAAATGCCTCCATAAGCTCCATTTGTAGGGCATGTTCCTAGTGATCAATGTGGGGGCCACAGACCATTTGTTGGTCCTGGGTTCTATAGGAAAGCAGACTGAGCAAGGCATGTGAGCCAGTAAGCAGTACCCCTCCATGGCCTCTGCAGCAACTCCTGCCTCTGGGTTCCTGACTTTCTTTGTTGATGGATGGACTTTGGTGATGGACTACAATGTGGAAATATAAGCCAAGTAAACCCTTGCCTCCCCAACCTGCTTTTGGTCCTGGTGTTTCATCACAGCAGGAGTAATCATAGCTAAGCAGAGTGTGGGAATGGGTGTGCAAGCACTTCACATGAAATCCAAAGGCCAGCTAGCAGTGCTCTCTACAAAGACTGTGCTCCTAGGTACAGCAAAGACCTTCCAGGAAGAGACACTACCAGACTGCAGAATGGAGACCGTATTTCCAGGTTGTTCCTGATCCAGTTTGGAGGATAAGTTATCTCAGATATCAGAATCACTGTAAGATCAGTCAAAGCACCATGAACTATAAAATAGGGATCAATAACCAAGTTGGGTCCTGGGCTTAGGTTGCCTTTTCTTTTCTTTTCTTTTTTTTTTTTAATTCAGGTTGATATTGCCATTTCATACAGGCAACTCAGCTATATTCCTGTTCAAGCTGGATCTTGAATTAAATTATCACAAGAAACAGGCACTGAAGGAGGATGATTAAAGTACTATAGAAAATATGCTAAAATTGCTTTCAATTCAAATAGTACCATGCAATTTTCAAAGTCATTTAGAAGCATTCTTAAGTACGATAATCTTTTGATTCATAGCATGTGTTGCTTATGACATTATTTGGGTTTAAGGAATCAATCCATCCCACAACCAATCAATGACACTGCCTCATGCCTAAGTGAGGCACTCCCTCCCATTACTGGAGTCTCAGGCACTCCAGAGCCTGTAAAAGGGTTGGCTCAGTGGCTGAAAGCTCCTTTCACTCAAGCATGAGGAGTCTGGATCCTACCACCCACATAAAGCCCACTGTGGTGGGAGTTTGGGTTGTTATAAAACCCAGTTATGTTATATGAATGTTTCTGTTTTAATCCCAGGTATGGATTATCCGTGGCTTATCTATGATTGTCTAGTGTTCTAGGAGGGGTGTGATTTTCGCCAGCTGCAAACAGTTTAATTCTGGGGGCTATGAAGCAGGTATAAATGTCAGGGCGCCAAGAGAGACAGGGTGCTCTGAAGAAGGCAGCAACTCCTGCTCCCCTCCATGCTCCCAGTTGCTGCAGTTACGGCCTATCAAGTGGTCATGAGCAAAGAATGGAGAAGTTAGAGATATCCTAACTATCAAGATTGGACTTAGCCAAGGAACCTGATAATCAGCAGGAAGTAGCCTAAAGAGTTCTATGGCCCCTTTCTACTCTAACCTTCTTTCTCTCCTATCTAGTGTTAGAGGGGTTAGGAGGGATTAGGTGTGGAATAATGATTGGAAGGGAGGTAGATATATAAGAACCCAATAAAGCTGGGCAGTGGTGGTGCACGCCTTTGATCCCAGCACTTGGGAGGCAGAGGCAGGTGGATTTCTGAGTTCAAGGCCAGCCTGGTCTACAGAGTGAGTTCTAGGACAGCCAGGGCTACACAGAGAAACCTTGTCTCAAAGCACACACACACACATACACACACACACACAAAAGAACCCAATAAAAGAGTAAAAATGGGGGGCAGGAGAGGGCTGGAAGATGGCTCAGCGGTTAAGAGCACTGGTTGCTTTTCTAAAGGTCCTGAGTTCAATTTCCAGCAACCACATGGTAGCTCACAACCATCTGTATTGGAATCTGATGCCCTCTTCTGCTGTGTTTGAACAGTGTATTCACATACAGAAAAATAAATCTTTAAAAAAAAAAAAAAGCCAGGCGGTGGTGGCGCACGCCTTTGATCACAGCACTTGGGAGGCAGAGGCAGGCGAATTTCTGAGTTCGAGGCCAGCCTGGTCTACAGAGTGAGTTCCAGGACAGCCAGGGCTACACAGAGAAACCCTGTCTCGAAAAACAAAAAAAAAAAAAAACAACAAAAAAAAAAAAAAGCCATCAGCCCACTGTGACTGAACCTGTAGCAGCAGCCAGTACCTGAGGGGACAGACATGAGGATCACTGGATGGCCTCCAGGGTTAGTAGGAGACCTGTGTTAAAGAAGCAGGCTGAAGGGTAATAGAGAACAACATATTCCCTAGTCTTTACACACCCAAGCACACACATATAACACACATACACACACACCAAAAAAACCTTTTTTTAATTTTTTTTTTTTTTTTTTTTTTGAGACAGGGTTTCTCTGGCTGTCCTGGAACTCACTCTGTAGACCAGGCTGGCCTCCAACTCAGAAATCCACCTGCCTCTGCCTCCCAAGTGCTGGGATTAAAGGCATGTGCCACTACCACCCGGCTTTTTTTAATTTTTAAAGGTACTCTAGAATAATTCTCTGCATCACAACAAAGCAGAGAACAGAATTAGAATTCAGTGTGAAAAGAGTAAACTTCCTTTAGAAGGGTGCCAATAATTGATTCCAAAATGTAAAGACCTCACTCTTATGCAACAATCAATCCAGGATATAAGGGATAGAGTCTGCGGGTCTAAGTCCAGAAGGAAGACAAGCTCTCCTTAAAGCACCCCACTGAGATACCCTATGTATTGAGAGCTGGCTGAGAACTGGCATTGTTAGTGAAAGTTAACTGGAATTTCATAAAACAAACTCAGTTAATGACCTTGTGTCCAACCAGACATGCTTTCAATCCAAAATCAAAATGACACAATCCTTTTCATGTTATCCAAATTGCTTATCCCACAGTTTAGGAAACAGAGTATCTAGACAGTTTCCAATCACCTTTAAGCTTTCTCACCTCTCCCTGCATATTCCTTTCATCTTTTATCTTGACCTAGATATTCTGATTGCCAGGTAGAGTTAATGAAGAGACAAGCCCCATTCAAGCTCATATCCTGGATGAGCAGTAGGCACTTGCATTGGCAGTTCCCTTAGAATGCTCTCTAGACATCTCAGTAATTCCCTTAGCTTTCACCGGAGGGTTTTAATGTCACTCAACCATATATCCTGCAGGCTTGGCTTTTTTACAATACTAATCATCAAGTATGGAATGACTTACATGCAATGCACACTGCCACCTTAGTTAGGGTTACTATTGCTCATGTCTCCATAAGACCAGGCTGTAGGCAAGACTATAGGGCATTGTCTTAAATTAGTAAATCTAGGGGAGAGCCTAGAACGTTGTAGGTGGGGCCATCCCTCCGGTGGGGCCATCCATCCGCTGGTGGTCCTGGGCCTTATAAGAAAACAGGCTGAGCAAGCCATGTGGAGCAAGCCAGTAAGCAGCATTCCTCCAAGGTCTCTGCATCAGCTCCTCCCTGCAGGTCCCTCCCTGCTTGAGTTCCTATCCTGATTTCCTTCAGTGATAGTGATGTGGTAGAGCAAGTTAAATTAACCGCCCTCCCCAATGCTTTGGTCATGGTATTTTATCACGGCAGTAGTAGCCCTAAGAAAGACACCACATCACTATTCTAGAAACGGGAGGTAGAACCACTGTGATGTTCATTAAGGTCAATAATCTGCACCAAGAATGTGATCAGTAATCCAACAAAATTTACCGTATTAAGAAAACAGTCCCTCAGCCAGGCAGTGGTGGCATATGCCTTTAATCCCAGCACTTGGGAAGCAGAGGCCAACCTGGTCTACAGAGTGAGTTCCATGACAGCCAGGGCTATACCTGTCTCAAAAACCCAGAAAAGAAAAAAGAAAACAGTCCCTCAAACTGGACAGTAGCACACCTTTAATCTCAGTCCTCAGGAGGCAGAAGCAGGCAGATTTCTGTGAATTTGAGCCTAGTCTACAAAGAGAGTTCCAGGGCAACTGGGTTCTTACAGTAAACCCTATAGAAAGGAAGAGAAAGAGAGAGAGAGAGAGAGAGAGAGAGAGAGAGAGAGAGAAAGAGAAAGGAAGGAAAAGAAAAGGAAAGAAAAGAAAGAGAAAGAGAAAGGGGAAGGAAGGAAGGAAGGAAGGAAGGAAGGGAGGGAGGAAGGGAGGGAAGAAGGGAGGAAGTGAGTAGGGCATCTCTCCTTCCATCCTAGCTTTGCTCTAAAGAATACCTCTGACAACACTTTCTCTCACAGCCTCATCTCACTCCTGTCTTCTGTCATCCTAGCTTTGCTCTAAAGAGTACCTCTGACAACACTTTCTCAGAGACTCATCTCACTCCTGTATTCTGTTTTGATCAGTGAAGCCCATGAGGCAGGTACTCAAAGAGTCGGATCAGAAACTTGAGTAATAAAACTCAACACTGGTCACATCTTAACTTCTACTCTTCAACAAAGAACAAGAACATAAACTTCTATTCCCGTTACCTTAACCTCTCCCCAGGGAGTCTCTGTATCATCCAATCTATGTTCAAGATTCAGTCCAAATGCCAACCTTCCTTATTATATTTTCCCAAAGCAGAATGCTAGTCTTTCTCTGTGCTCTTTAAAACACTGTACTACAGAACTACTAGACTGTCCCAGGTCCTATTGGCTCTCCCTCCTCCTTCCTCATCATCCTCCTGGAGCAAACAATGATTAAACACCTATATTAAACATCTATTTTTATTTTGATAAAAAAGTATTTTTTATCAACAAGTTACAAGTAGTTCACATGACTCCCAGGAGTCTAAATACCAGGAGTTGGCACCTTGAATTATTCAGAAAACTTCTTGTGAGAAAGTTATGTATGATGTTAGCCACATTTTTAAAGTTATCAATACCACTTTACTTTTAACACAAACTACAGATGAGAAACCTTTAAATCCAGCATCTCCAAGTGAATTTCAATTGTCAGACACCAGCATTATCCAAGAGTTTTAAGAAACACTATCCAGTTCCTACTTTTTCAAAGTCCCCAAAATGCCCTTGGGAAGATTTAACTGCTTTCAGATCTTAAGGTCATCTCGGGCCAAGATGAGGAGACGAAATGGAAGCAAGCTTATTCCTGAACTCAACAACGAAGCACTGAGGAGATGTTAAGAGCTGACCTGAAGCTAGCAGAAAATGTTAAGATTTCAAACCAAAAATGACTTTTTAGAATAATATTTAAGTCTTTGAGCCGGGCCGTAGTGGCATATGCCTTTGATCCCAGCACTTGGGAGACAGAGGCAGGCAGATTTCTGAGTTAGAGACCAGCCTGGTCTACAGAGTGAGTTCCAGGACAACCAGGGCAAAAAAAAAAAACCCTTTCTCAAAAAAAAAAAAAAAAAAAAAAGTCTTTGCAAAAAACTGCACTGATCCCAACTAAACAGTCAAAACTGCAAAATCTCAACTAGAACTCTGCTGCTGGGCACACAAGAGTATGCTGTGTGTAGATAGTGTGGATGTGGTGAGGTCCTCTTTAATCTCAGCTCTGTGAATGAGTCCAGCTAGGACTCCAAAGTGAGTTAATATAAAAAAGAGTATGCTAGGAGAGAAAACTTTTAAGAAAGACAAAACAAAAGACAAAACCAAAAAACCTAATTGATTAACTAGAATCCTGAGTGGTAACTCCAATGCAGACAACAGTACCCAGTAGACTCCAGGGAAAGACAAAGGCTTAGGAGTGATTCTGAAAGGGCCAGACAGAGGAAACAACAAGGCAATGGTAAATAAGCCTACCTAGTCGGGTAGCTGGCAAAATTTTCATTTGCTCTCCTAAGTTCAAGAATTTGGGTACCACATTTTCAAGACATTTAAACTTTTTATCCACACTATCCTAATGAGGGAGATACAATCTCCCGCTTCCTCATAAAAACCCTGAAGCTTTCAAAACCTGAAATTCCAGAGTTAAGCCTGGAGTCCCATCCTAACTCTTTCCAACTATCACATAAGAAGCAAGCAAGCAAGCAAGCAAGCAGAGAGAGCAGGTTCCAGGACATTAAATGAAATAAAATCTAGACAAAACATTCAGTACAGGCTTTTAACCCTGAGAAGAAAAGGGGAAGGATGCCCTTTTAGAAGGCTAGAAAAGGCCGGGCGGTGGTGGCGCACGCCTTTAATCCCAGCACTTGGGAGGCAGAGGCAGGCAGATTTTTGAGTTCGAGGCCAGCCTGGTCTACAGAGTGAGTTCCAGG
>JADRCD010121382.1:0-10012 GCA_019843815.1 Montemys delectorum
AAAAAAAAAAAAAAAAGGAAGTGTCCACAAAAGGAATTGCAGAAGGAATTAATGAGTTTTAGAAATGTGAACAGTACAAATATATGCAATACTCAAAAATTAGAATTATAAAATGAAAAATCTGTTATTTGATCTTTTCCTTATCTTCATGTGGAAAGTCAATGTCTCTAGACTGAATTACCACAGGAGACTCCTAAAGCACTCTCACTTTTTCTTCCTTAGTCTTAAACATGAATCTATTTTGGTAGTATCTGTCCCTAAGTCTTGCCCCTAAGCAGTTGCATGAAAACAGAAGGGTGCTTCTCTTGGTTTGATGGTATGATTTTATTTTCTTGAAAATCCAATATTTTTGTTCTTGTGCCCATAATTTGGAAGCAAAGTCTATTGGGAAGGAAATAAATTGTTTTATTTATTTTTCCTGAACAGCTGCCCCATTGAATAGAAATGATTTTAGCAAACATCTGTGCTTGGATCCTGATCTTAGAGATAACACTCTCAGTCACCATTGAAGGTGATATAATACAGTTTTTAGGCTTTTCAAACAGGTAAAGGAGAATGCCATTTGTGTTATACACTATCACTTTTGTTGTATTCTAAGTCAAAAGCAGAGGAGAGCTGAACCTAGAGATTGTGTTGAATGGGATTTTCACATTGTAAGAAACATGAGATCTTGTAAGTAGCAATGAAGTAGAAACTACATTTATGTTTTTAACTTTATGTTTATAAGTAAGATTCAGTATCATGGAAGTATGTATTTTTCCCTTGAAGTTCAATTTTATCCTCAATTTTATCATAAGATTTTGAAATCTTTAAAATCATTTTATAATATATAAGGAGGTTTACAACGTTTCCAATGACCAAATTCATGTCAAATACAGAAATAAGGCCACTCCACATCATGCAAGGAATTACTTAAAATAAATATATGATACTCCCTTGGAAATACTGTCATATAATAGAAGATGTAGCCAAAACCAAATTTCCTAAGATATTCTATTCATAAAAATATTGTGTGTGATTCAACATGATATTAAAGATAATTAATTTTACTCACAAAATAATACATTCTATACAATATTGTATTCCAACTTCTAAATGTCTATAAAACTATTCCATATTACTAAATATTTGTGAGAAGCAAAATAGTAAAATAAAATTTAGAATATGACTTAAAGTATTATAATAACTTTTTCAATAAAAATTATTGCCCAGAGGGGTATTTAAATCTTTACCATAGAAAAGGATTTTTTTCCTACTTTCATATTGGGAATTATGTGTGACTAAAGATATATGAAAACAGTGATGTGATAAATACTCTAAGATTATATAACAGATATGTAATCCAAATATATTACGAAGAATTTACAGAATCAACAGGAAAAATGACCTAAAAGAAAAAGAAGCAAACATATGTACAGAAGAGAACAGTGAATGATGGATAAAAATGCGAATATTCTAATCCAGTTTCATGTTAGATGAATGTTATGCACAGGCTGACTGGAACTCTTTTGCTTGAAGATATGCTCAAAATAGTTAATTCACATGAATTTTTTTTTAATTTAAGTTTTTTTTATAATTTCATAAATGAATATTAGATTTACATAACTTTCATACCTCCCTCTTCTCTCTCTAAATCTTCCTCCCTTGTAACCCTGTATTCCCTCTCCAATTCATGAGCTCTTTTTAAATATTATATATAATTTACATATGTGTGCATACACAGACACACACAAACAATATCTGAGTTCATTTAATTTTGTTTACACATAGATTTTTGGAAAATCAATTGGAATTTGATCCAGGGCTCGTCCTTGGAGAATACTGATTCTCTCTGTGTTACCAGACATTAGTTACAGGTAGCTCTTCTACAAATAGTGAAACTTTGTGAGATTCCATCATCCACAGCTAATAAGACACACACCTTCTACAGCCAAACTGACACGTGCAGCTATGGAGCTGAGAAGTAAGATCTATATTGACTGCTTGCATACAGAGAAACACTAGTGGTCAGTGGACAATAAGTTCAGTCTAAATCTAAATGTCAGAGAAGCAGGAGGGCTGATGGTGGGAGCTCCACTTTGAATGTGTGCCTGAAGGTAGACAAATACTCAATTTTTAGCTTGCATACAGCTAAGCAGAGAGCTGTTCTACAGTTTCCAGTCAGCAGCTCTTTCCATAAAGCTTAAAGTCAAATGGTTTTCATAGCATAGTTCTTCATTGTAATAAGATGTCAAATTAGAATCCATAATCTTCGACTTTCACAAATCAAATAAGACTTTTATAAATATTCAAAAACTCTCCCAAGGGAATACAGTCATTGCTGGATTAAAGGGTTGAGGATGTAGCTTAATGGCAGAACATTTGGCCAGCCTGCACAGGACCATGGTTTCTGGCCTTAGTACTATAAAGTACAATTAAGCGATGATGATGATGATGATGATGATGATGATGATGATGATGATGATGATGATGATGAAGATGATGATAATGATGACGACGATGATAGTAGTGATAATGATGGTTATTAACTTTAAATGCATGTAAAAAAATATTAGTATGGTGGAGAAAAGTTGATATTCTGCCTTCATACATTGAAAAGACTTTTTCATGAGATCATACAATTTATAAGTCATTTCAATAAGCCAAAGCAAACTAAATATGAACCTGCCCCCAATAATATCTTACTCTGTACTTGGGATAAGAGGTAGAGGCCAGAATATTGAACCAGGTCATTCAAGAATTCCCCATGAAGGTCAGTGTTCCAATTCCACCATTTGTTTGCCTGGCATCCTACCTGATTCCTGTGGTTTTGATAACCAGTCCCAAAATCTTTACTTCCATAGACCGTCTTCCATTGAGCTGAGTTCTTCATTGAATTTATTCCTTGGTCTGACTCATCCTTGTCAGGTCTTTGACTCGTGGTGCCCTGAAAACAACAGACATAACCTTTAGAGAAATCCCAAGTCATGGCTACTTCTGTGTTGCTGGAAATATTTAAAAATCAACCAACCAACCAACAAACAAACAGAACGGCTAACTCTCCAAGCTCCTGCCTCTCTCAGCCTGCCAACTTCCCAGCAGGGCTGGACCAGCAGACTTCCTGTTGTTCTGCCAGCAACTCTCCAGTGAGCCCCCACAGCATCCAATCGCTGTGTTCCCAGTTTTAGATTGCTTGTCCCTGGAGCAGCTTGTTTCTTCTCTGCCATAAATCCCTGTAATCAGTGGTCCTGCATTCCAATATACAAGTAAATCAAAACTCTTGAAGATTATAATTAACCAATTAGAGGTATTTATCAATAAATTCTCAATTTACAATATACCAATACAATAAGTTTAGCACCAATTGATAATGATAAAAGCTTTATCCCAATTATTCTACTCTTATGATATCATAACCTGTGGTTATCTAAAGCCATGCTGGTTCAGGTTCTTCTTCCTGTCTGTCCTCCTCCATCTTGGCCTTCTCCCTTTTCACCCAGATATTCTTTGTCTCTGCATGCTTAGCTCTGTCTTCCTGATCCCTATCCAATCACAGGCCTCCTGCTGGTCTAATATTTTAGTGTGATTGGACAGGGAAAATCCTGTCACATGTCTGTAACCTCAGTGTGTAACAAGTTCAAGACAAGCTGGCAAATTCGAGATGAAAACATATCATCCCTTATTGGGAAACAGCCTGGCTGCTTTATTTGGTAGGAGAGTTTTGACTTTAATAGAAGGAGGGCATTTATTTAACTGTCAGAGAGAAATAACTTATAGATAATTTAACTTATAGATAATTAACTTATAGAAAATATCTGATCAATATAGCTAATTAAACACAGCTTTCATTTTTCTTAAGTGTAGTACTCTCTCATACCTATTGTAATATGTGTGAAGTGTCTAAAGGAATGAATCACAGGAGTAAGTAAAGTTCCCAGGTACATGTCATTTGGGAGCGGGTGGGGTAGCAAGCATGGGGAGGGGGTAGGCAACAGGGGTTTGTTCTTGTTGTGTTTGTTTGTTGGAGGGGAAATTGGGAAAGGAGAAATCATATAACATGTAAATAAAATAGCTAATAAAAGTAAATAAATAAATATATAAATAAATAAATGAAAAAATGAAAAAATGCTAATGTCTTGCCCATTTGACATGCCCTTCCGGAGTCTTTCAAAATTGCTGCTTCTCCAGTTACAGTTTACAGAGTTTTTGCTCAATTAATTAAGACAGTATTAATATAATTAACAACTTTATTTTTGCTGAGCTAATGATGAAAATCTATTTACAAGAAAAATGAAAGGAAAATAGTTCTTTTCCGTGGAAAATTTCTTATCCTTCTTGTCCCTCTTTAAAAGTATGAACTAAATGTCAAAGAATGAGTCAGGAAATTATCACATAATGGACCATTTTAAACATCACAAAGAAACTTGATTACTCTATTTACATTTCTATGACTAAATCTAAAACTGTTGGATGATGGTTATGATGTCAATGTACTGTGTTTTTCTCCAGGATGCCTACTTTAGAATTTTGGTTCTCAGTGTGGGAGTGCTGAAGTGGTGTGAATTTTAAAAGTTCGAGGCCAATGAGAACTGACTGAGTCATCTGGTACATTTGCCAGAAGAAATCAGTATCCATATCAAATTCGTTCTCCATAGAGAACTCATCAAAAGAAAACCTGGCTCTTCCTTGCATTCTGCTTTCCACTCTCATTGTGGCATTGCTTGTTGTTCCTGACCTCACACTGTACTATCCAATAGACGCCCTGACAAGAAACTGAATTAACAGCTAGGAAAAACTAATTTTAGACTTCCATTTCCAAAAAATGTAATATAGAGAAAACTCTTCTCTTTGTACACTACTGAGCCTCAATAGTATACTATTCTTATATTAATGTAAATTGTTAAGATCTAGGATAAAATGTTCAGGCCTAGATGGAATGTTAAGGCCTAGCTAACTTACCTGTATAGCCTACCACTTTGTGCTGTTTCTAATATTATAAGGAAAACTTTTCATATGTTGCTACTTCTATTACTAGGAAACTTTATCATGCTCAAGTTGACTACATATTCTCTTATGTTTGTGCCCTTGAAAGCCAATCACAAAAGATATCAGTAGAAGTGCTTTGTATAGTTAGTTACTCTCAATACACTTGGACCCAAGCCAACCACACAGCAGCATTTCTTGCACCTGTGTATATGCTTTTATGGTATTTTTCTTCTTAAAGCTGCCTCTGGTATGAACCCTAACATAAGACAGAAACTTGTACCAATATAAGAAACTATTTGGAATAAAACTATTTTGAGTAGGGGTTCAGTAAAGTTTAAGTTCCCAAACTTCCTGGGAACTAGCATCCTACTTGGGAGGAAGAGATATGTGCATGGGCAATTGACATCGTTTGGCAAGTTTAGACATGAATGTTAGACAAGTCTCAACCTGGCTGACAAGTTAAGATAAAATGTTAGACAAGGTAAGCCCCTTGCCACACTTGAATACCACAACCAATGGGAGTAAGATAAGTGTATAACAAAGATATTTTCCTAAGGAAATCCTCTATCCCTAAATCCTTATTGTTTGAATAATTTGGCACAGATATTTGTAGATCTCAGGTTTAAAAAGCCCTATCGGATCTTGACTCAAGGTCCTAATTCCTGAACCAATAATGTGATCCTGGTCAATCAGTTTTGGGGTATGACATTAAATAAACTATTTCTGATTGAGATTTGGTGTTTGAGTGGTTTGTCAAGCAATTTCAAGACCCCCAACATAAGTGAATTTCTAAAATGAGAGAACACAGTTTTCATTTATATAACATTCATTGACTAATTAATTTATTTGTCTACTTTTAGGACAAAGAAAAGGATTCTATTAAATGAGAGCTGCATGAATTCACTATAATATCACCAGTTGGCGAGACTCCCTGAAACAAGATGGTGAAATTCTTAGATACAAACTGTTAATCTTATTTACATGCTAAAGAGTTATACATAATTATGTCTTTAAGTTTACTTTTCCCATATAATAAGAAATTTCTAGGTTCTCTAGATTTTTATTTTATAAGATCAAGAAAATCTTGCCAAAACATAAGGAAGTTTGGAAGGCATAAGTTTATAATTGTGTCTAAATATAGGATGGAATGTAAGAAAAGGAAATCCCCTCCTTTACTCCTTCTATCTCTCCTTCCCCCTTTTTTCCTTCCTTTCTTTTTTCTTCAGTCCTTCCTCTCTTCCCAAATCATGATAAGGTCTTGGAGTTTATTGGCAGCTTGGCAAAATAAATGATCAAATAATAAAGGTTTTTTTTTTAGTTATATCAATTAAATGATACTATTGTTTAAGACTGTATTTTTGTCAAAGTTTTTGACTATGTGTTTCATAGTGTGTACTGATTTCATACTAAAATAATCTCCTCCTGTGTATCCCTTGGTTGGTATCTAGTAAATATCTTTAGGTATTTCTGAAGGCCTTTTCTAATTAGATATCACTGATAAAGAAGTGTTTTTCAGTTCTAGACACTGCAGTCTGAACACATTTAACTTATGGTACAAGACTGTCATTTGTATCCCTAATGGAATTTACCTAAATTTCGCATTCATAAAATAACACCAATTAAAAATACAATTAACATGAAATAATATTTTACCATTACAGGTCTCTGCAAAGGTGAATTTTTTCTAATAGTCTGGCTTGGTTCCAATTCTTTATTTACTCTACACACAAAAATGGAGACTCCAGTGACAGGCTAGATGCAATGCTGTGCTTCTCTAGCTGAAAGTGGGTGCTCTTAATAGGATGTAGTCTTTGTAGAATCAGAGTTTTCTCTCTCTCTTCCTCCCTCACACCCTCCAGCCCTCTCTCCCCTATACTTATGGTCATACTACTGTGTGTATGTGTGCATGTGCATGTGCATGTGTGTATGTGTGTGTGTTTCTGTCCTCCCGTCTGTCTTTCTATATGACTCTCCCTAGTTTAATTAGGTAGTTGTAGACTGTCCATTGGGGGAAAAAGAGTTGCCATATTCCATTGTTGCTCTATTCAATATAGTTTGATACATATGAGTTACTCTGCTATGGGCACAAGATGTTTATGATCAGGTTCTCATTAACATATTTAACATTTGTTTAGAAAGGCAGAATTGATTCTAGTAACAACAAAGTAGTATATAAACTGTGTACAGTAGACCAAATTGACACCATTTACAAAGTTACAAAATGCAATTAGGAAGGTAAATAATATCTATGCAACTTTGAATCAGGAGTCTTTTGAGACTAAGTAGCTTCTCATAAAAAAATGTCTTTTATAGCATAAAATTAAACAATCTTAAAGTATATAATCAGACTTCTCTTAAAATGTGTCAAGTCCTTAAATTTAAAATTGTCCCCCAGTGATTATATGATGTTACCCAATGCTCTACACTTCTAGAAGAAGGCTATGTTGATAGACACAAACTGCACAGGCTATTAGACCCTGATAAATCTACTTAACAAGAGAAAGCCTGATGCACAAGAGATGCCACTGGAAAATAAATTAGATGAAAGCAGTTGCTAGGAAACAGGGCAAAGTAAGTACATTGGAGTAGGTAGAGGAAGCAATTTTAAAAGACTTGCAGGCTCCACACATAAACACAGAGATGGAGGCAAAACTGTTACTTGTATCACACCGCAGATTGAGAAACATGGTTCCTTCTGAGAAACATTGCACGTACCTAGGCTCAGAGAAGAGGTGAGGATGGAATCTTTAAAGACTCAGATTTGTCAGCACCCCAAGCAGTTTTGAATATGGCCTGACTCCATCTCAAACTTATGATATCACTTCTCACGCACTGCACAATAAAGTAGGAAATTTTCATGTAGAGGAATAATTTACACATAGAGTAAAAAATAGATGAAATTCTGACACCAATTATCACAGTTTAAGAAAGCAGAAGGAGTGTCACCTATTTTTCAGGGTCATGGATTGACATTCTGGATTTTCATTTTTCAGTGGCATGACCTATTCTTCATTATCTAGCCAAAGGGCTCTACACTGGCAGCCTCCTGGGTTTCATTTTTAGCAGCTCCTTTTAACAAGGTGATTGTCAGACATTCCTAATTTGTGTTCAGTGCATTTGCCACATTTTATTAAAATATTAATTTATAAGCATGGATCTTTACTCTCTTTCTATGTGTGGCATCTAAATTGAAATACAGGGGTCAAATATAAGTATAACTCAACATTCCATTTATACATGTGCTTTTCTTAATACATTTATTTATTTATTTTTATTTATTTATTTTGTGTGTTCATATGAATACATGCATGCCACAGATTATATATAGAAGTTAGAGGACAGCTTACAGAATTTGATAGTTTTCCTTCCACTATGAGATCCTGTAGGAGATCTAACTCAGGCTAACATCCATCGAGGCTAAGTACATTTTCCATTGAGCTGTACTCCTCTATCACTACTAAAAACGTATTTGAGCTTTTTGATAATAACAGATAGTGTTTAAATTATTAATCCCCTACTGATATTTTAAATAAATAAGTCAAAAGAAGCCTGCACGGGTCAAAAACAGATGAGGTCCCAGTGCTGAAAGGGGAACTTGCCAGAAGATCTCATCACTAACCCAGAAGTTAGCTACAATTGATGGTCTAATTAGTTACAGAGGAACAGTTAGTTCTATCCCACAGAGTCTCACTAGGCATACTAGCCACATTTCAGATCAGGCTTCATCCCTGGCAGTAGATGGCCAACACAAAACAAGCTCAGTTGTATTTCTGAAGAAAAAAGTTGTCAATCATGCTTTGCCTCAGCAAATTTTTAACCTTACAGATCTTTTGCTTATATATTATATCTATCTGTGTTTCTTGTTCTTTTCTGCGGGTACTTGCTTATTCTGTTTGTTTAACCTATTCTATTTTAATCTTATTTCTCTTTATTATTATTTTTAGATGACTGTTAGTTATTTAACTATACATTCATAGGGAAGATGTAGCTTGAGTTGGGAGAGGAGAAGCTGTAATAAAATACTGCATTAAAAATCTATCTTCAATTTTTAAAAAGTAAGTAGAAAACAGACACTCAAAGAGGACAGGTCCCTTATGATAATCTAGCTACTTACTTTTATTAATTCATTTGGAGATTCTAGAAGCATTCAAAAAAATCATTTAGATCACTCTATTAGTCTAAATTTTGAATGAGATTATAATAGCACATAACAATGGGAGCTATAAGGTAACAAAATAATAATAAATATTGACTTAAAACCCAAAAATCACTGAAAGCACCATTTATACAGAAATAAATAATCTGAAAACCTTATTACTTGTACAGAAATAAATAATGTGAAAACCTTATTACTTGTGAATCTTAAATTCTAGTTGGGATCACACAAAACTATAAACACTATGATATTAGATACTAGATATTTAGAGATATTAAATAATAAAAATAAAACAAGAAATAAGAGAGCATTGGATTGCTGAAAATGTCAAAATCATGGTCTAGTAAGAAGGTTATATTTGAGTAAAGACACACACTAGATGAAGAAACAACTACAGGTGGCGGTTGGCTTTAATCCCAACACACGGGAGGTAGAGGCAGACACATTTCTGAGTTCGAGGCCAGCCTGGTCTACAGAGTGAGTTCCAGGACAGCCAGGGCTATACAGTGAAACACTGTCTTGAAACCCCCCCCCCAAAAAAAACCTAGCCTATTGAGTAATCAAGGAAAGCATACAAGGAGAAGGAATAGCATGTACAAATATACAACTTGACAGAACACTAGAAGAATGGCTGGCTCAACTGGCGGTCAACATGTAGAAAAATGCAAATCGACCCATTCCTTTCTCCTTGTACAAAGCTCAAGTCCAAGTGGATCAGGGACCTCCACATCAAACCAGATACATTGAAACTAATAGAAAGTAAACTGGGGAAGAACCTCGAGCAAATAGGCACAGGGGAAAATTTCCTGAAGAGAACCCCAATAGCTTCTGCTCTAAGATCAAGAATTGACAAATGGGACCTCATAGAGTTGCAAAGCTTCTGTAAGGCAA
>JADRCD010121388.1:0-11787 GCA_019843815.1 Montemys delectorum
GGGGGGGCTTTCTCTCTTGTGACCTTTATCTGCTTGTGGATTATTAACTTGGCTGGGGCCCTGCTTTAAGCCCACAGAAGTTGTGGCCAGCTGAGTCTGGAAATTCAGAATACTTTCCCACTGGAAAGGAACCCCTGGCTTGCAGGTGGGCAGGGCTTCAATCGATCGGTCAGGGTCTCTGGCCAGGGCCTGGGCCTGGCCATGGAGAAAGCTGAAATACAAACTTCCAGGACCCACACTAGGCAAACTAGATTATAAAGGTCTGGGTGTCCCCGCACCCCCATGAGTGGAGTAGGCTCATCATTGAAGGCAGGGAATCACTCAGACATACCATACAAATAAGGATGGGAGGCTCAGATTACCCATCCGGCATCCATAGCCTGCCATGCTGCAAAACACCGAGCTAGACACTTTCCTGAGGTTAACTGTTCTGCCCACCACCTCTAACTCACCCGGACCTCAGTCCCCCACCCACCAGTCTTGGATCTAAGGCAGAGCTGGGTTCCTTAGCTCCAACTTTCCAGCCCTCAGATAAGCTAGAACGCTGCCGACCCTCCCTCCTGTCTCTGCCAGCGCTACCTCACAGGATGGCCACCTGGAGAGAGAAGTCGGCCAACTCAAACCTTGCCCAATCTGAGACTTCAGAGAGCGGGAAGCGACAGGGATGGGCCTGAGAGCAATGGTTGACGATGGGGTCGGGGAAGGGGTGGTATTTAAAGCAGAATTTGGCCTCTGAAAGACATGGGCTATCCCCATCCCCAGGAGACCTCCAGTCTGGTTCAGAGCCCTTCCAGAGTCTGGGAGAAAGTCACGATGAGGAATTTCTGGGCAGGTGCCGCAGATGGATTCAGACATAGGACTGGGAAGCAGGCGGGCCGCCCACTTTCATCTTTGGCTCAGGGGACCACGCCGCTGAGAGTCACCCTCTCCGCACTCCTGCCCAGCCAGTACGTAGAGTCTAACTTTATTGGCAGCCAGCCTGGGCCGGCGGGCGCTGCCTATGCCTCAGGGTACTGCTTGAGTGTGAGTGAGGCTCCGCTGCTGACCATGACCGCGGGGTACAGAGGTTCGAGGAAGGAGGTGAGGAATCGGTAGAGAAGGCTCACGTCGCCCGCCACACCGTAGAAGGACAGGCAGCCGGCCCCAAAGTCCAGGGCCACGCCGAGCGTGTGGTAGTAGGATCCGTGCAGCACCGTCTGTGTGTTGTTGTGCCATACAGAGAACTTGAGCGAGTCCCACTCCAGGCACCACGAGTAGGGGTTGCGGCCCAGCAGGTAGACGATGTTGCGACGGGGGCGACCGCTCAGCGGAGGGCTGCGACGGTAGGTGACCCCCAGGCACATCCAGGAGTTGGACACCTCAGCCTCCCAGTAGTGACAGCCTTCGGACAGGCCTGGGCAGCACAGAACCTGGGGCCATTGCTTGAAGCCCGGTAAAGGGCTGTTGGTGGTCGAGGGTTCCAGAAGGATGCCCAAGTTCAACACCGAATGCGTTTCCTTGAACAAGAACAGCTCTTCGCTGGCCGTGCAGGGGTCAAAGTTCAGGTTGCAGTAATCTAGGGTTGGGGATGGAGGCCCAAGGGAGCCAGGGTCATTGCTCCCAGAGCAGGGCAGTGGGTAAGAGCAGATGTTTGCAAAGATGTTTGCAAAGATCTCAGTGGATGCTTCTACCCCAGGGTCTTAGAAGCAGTGTCCTCTCTACCTACTGGTTTATTTTCATTAACTGTATTTTTGTTGACCCCAGGTTAGCCCAGGCTAACCTTGAACTTGTGGCAACTGTCCTGTCTCAGCCCCCCAGCTGCTGGATTACCACACCTGGCTTTATCTACTTGTTAAATAGCCCAGCTCTGGTAGGGCTGCACCAGACAGTCCCTGTACAATGTTGGACTTTTCTGGAGGTGCTGGGGAGGAGGGGTCCTCCTCCTCCTCCCCACCAGATCGAAACATAATCATCTTTCTTATTTGTCCATGACAAATTTGAATGAGACTTGGAGAGAGTGAAGGCTTCCTGGCTGTGGTGAACCAGAGGTCAAAAATGTTCTAATCTGACCCTCAGTATCTCAGAAGCCTTGGGATTTGGCCCTAGAGTCAAGGTCAGGGAGAGGGCTTATAGGGACATCAAATAAGTAGATGCTTGGAGTCTGAGGAATAAATAAAACCTGCCCTAGTTGACTTGGCTAACCCTCAGGAAGTTGGCAAGCATCCAGATAAGGGCGGAAGCTACTACACCCAAGGTCCGGGAGCCATGGAAGAGCTGTCTCTGAAGTAGGAAGGGACGGGGCTCCCCCTCGTCCTAACAGGGTCTGGAACCCAGGCTAAGTCTCTCTGGGGTCCCTAGTCTGAAGTGAGAGACCAGGAAAGTGAACAGGACCTGTCCTAGAGGCCGGAATGCAGATGAGGCAGCAAGTCCAGGCACCTAGGAGTCCTCCCTCCTCATCTCCCCCAGGTTGGCCTCTGGTTTGAGAACTCACTCTGGAGCAGTGTCTTTCTGTCCACAGCTGCGGGCAGTACCTCATAGGAGCTCATCTTGATGCCTGGGGAGATGGACAGGCTTTGCTGAGGACCCCCTTCTAGACAGAGGCTTGGCCCACCCCGGAGCCCATGTGACCTGGGAAGGGTGGTACACAGGCAGGCAGGGCGCTTCAACCACTGGAGGTGAGGAGGTGCCACTCCCAAGTTACAAGACTCCAGACCTTTCAGAGACTGACCCTTCAAGAGCAGCTGGTTGATGAAGCTAAGCCCTATGTCCATCAGTCTGATGCGGAGCTGGGCCAGGGTCTCTGGCAGCTGAAGGAAGCTCTGTGTCTCCTCGCAGTTGGTGCCTAGCAAGGGTTCCACGCAGGCAGGGAAGTGCTTCAGTCTAGGGAAGTCCTGGGATGCAGAGATGAGCAGCTCGAACGTACCCCATTAGCCAGAGCTCAGGCACCTGCCAGGGGCACCCACCTCCATGGACAAGGGGAAGGAAAAGTCCCATTTCCAAATGTGAGCATCTCTCTCCTAGTTGTTTGGGTAGCTTAGGTTAGGGTTTCTATGGTAGCCTGGCTGCTTTAGAAAACAACAGGAGGGTTTGAGTCGAGAGCCTTTAATTGCGAAGTTTATCCTGTTGTCCAGAGAGGGACAAGGTAAGCAACGATCTTTGAAATCTGTCCAGGGGTATGAGGGCAGTTGAAGGAAGGAAGTCAGTGATAGGAGGTCTCTGGGCATAGAGAAAGTCACTGGCACTTCCCCATCCCTCCTTTGGCTTCCCACCCCCACCCTCCCCACCTTTCAGTAACACCAGGAACATGACTGAAGAGGAATATGGATTTCAATACATAGACTGACTTTGTTACACTCCTGCCTATGGTTTGGGGAGACACTGAACTACACACTCAGAACCCCAGGGCACTGCCCCATCCTTTCCAGAGGAAAAAGAAGGGATAGCTGATAAAAGCAGCGGGTGCTGATGAGAGTTTAGGATGCTGACCTGGGGCTCTCAGAGTGGGCAAGGGTTGATGTGGCCCTGATTTCTTTGTCTGGGGCCTGGGGCTTGGTCTCCAGGGGGTCTTGCCTGCAGGAACTGCTCATCACTTCTGTTGGTGAGCAGGCCGTGGAGCCAGACACTGTCCCCCTCCAACTTCAGCAGTCGGTTGTGGCTTTGCTGGATAGAGTTGCCCAGCTTTCCCAGGGCGGCTGCCTCCTCTTTCTCCACGAAATCCAGGACCTTCATCTGCAGCTGTTTAATCTCATGGAGGATCTCTGAGAAGCAGGTGTTCACCTCATCTCGCATCGTCTGAATCAGTTTCTGAGGTAGACGTGTAGGGAGGCATCCCTGAACCCCACTCCTGTACCCTACTATACTGATCCAAAGATATCTCAAGTCTCCCATCTCTGTTCACTGTTCTTCCTCCCTACAATCCCCTGTAGCTTCTGGGAGGTCCCAGGAGCCCCATGGAAGACACTGGAATAGCCTGGGTTGAGGTGGTGGTAGCTTGCCTTACCGAGAGAAAACTCACTCGCCCCTGGTGTTTCTGGCTGTCTGAGGCAATGATCAACATCTGATTCTCCACATTGGCCTGAATCTTCCGAACTTCCACCTGGAAGGGGCGGGGCAGAAGCAACTAAGCGCCCAGATTCAGAGAGTGGGTCTGAGAGAGAGACCTGACTTCCGGAAGAGACGTGCCCCATGCAGTCTTAGCCTTTAATGAACCCAAGAAGAGCAAGTGTATCTCTTTTTGTCTTTTCTTTTTTTCCTTTTAAAGATTTATTTCATTTATATAGATACACTGTAGTTGTCTTCAGACACACTAGAAGGGGGCATCAGACCTGTTACAGATGGTTGTGAGCCACCATGTGGTTGCTGGGAATTGAACTCAGGACCTCTATAAGAGCAGTCAGTGCTCTTAACCACTAAGCCGTCTCTCCAGCCTCCTTTTTTTTTTTTTTTTTTCTTTTTTGAGACAGTGTTTCTCTGTGGAACAGCCCTGGCTAGCCTGGAACTGGCTTTGTAGACCAGGGTGGCCTCTAACTCAGAGCTCTGCCTGCCTCTGCCTCCGGAGTGCTGGGATTAAAGGTGCGTGCTGTTATGCCTGGTTGGTTTTTGTTCTGTCACTGCCTGAGACTCTGGCTCCTTCTTCCTAGAAATTAATTTCTTTATTTCTAATAGTGATGACCAAAGGGCTTCAGGACGCAGGAAGGAGGAGCAGGGAAGGGATCCATGGCTTGAGCTAGTTTGCAAGTGGTGAGGCCCCGTGTGTGTGTGTGTGTGTGTGTGTGTGTGTGTGTGTGTGTGTGTGTGTTTTGCCTGTATGTATGTAGACGCACCACGTGTGTGCCTGGTGCCGATCTCCTGGAACTGGAGTTACAGAAGATCTGAATCCAGATCTTCTGCAGGAACAGCGCTCTTAACCGCTGAGCCATCTCTCCGCCTCTCTCCTCATTTTCTGAGACAGGCTCACTCATTGAACCCAGAACTCACAGCTTCTGCTAGGCTAGACTGGCAGCGAGCCCCAGGGATCCTCTTGGCTCTACCTCCCCAATGCCAGGATTAAAGTATACAACCACCATGCCTGGTTTTTTTCTTTTAACTTGGGGGTTAAACTCAGGTTCTTGTGTCATAAGAGCAAACACTTTACTTATTGAGCAATCTCCCCAATCAGTTTTTTTTTTTTTTTTGGTTGGGGGGGGAGGGGAGAGCAGAGTTTATCTTATGTAGTTGAGGCTGACCTTGAACTTGGAGCCCTCTTGCCTAAGCTATTGACTGCTAATGCTTCAGGCATGTGCCATTATGCCTAGTTTTGGTTTTGTTTCATTTTATTGTAATTCTTTTTTATGTCTTTGCCTAGATGTAATGTCTATGTACTCTGTGCATGCCTGTGGAGACCAGAAAAGAATATTGGATCCCCTAGGTCTAGAGTCGTGAGCCCTCATGTTGGGAACTGAACCCAGGTCTCTTAACCAAGGAACCATTCTCCAGGCCCTTGTCCTGTCCCGTTTCTGAAATGAGGTTCTGCTATGTAGCCCTATGGCTTACATATGGCCTAGCTATGTAGACCAGGCTAGCCTTGACTCCAAAGCCATCTTCCTGCTTCAGCCTCCCAAATATTGGAAAGAGATTCACTACAGGGGCATGCACATTATATTTAAGTCTTGATGGCCTGGAAGTCCTTTTTTTTTTTTTTTTTTTTTTTAAATGCTTCTTTTTTGTTTTCATAATAACCTGTTGCTAAACAACCTGTTAAGGCTAATTTCCCAGAAGAACAAAGAAAAGAAATGTAAGGAATTAGGAAGCAATTGCTCATGTTTCTGAGTTCTATTTAATTTTTTTTGCCTATTATTTTATGCGTATGGATGTTTTGCATGCTGCCAGGGAACTGGAGTTCCCTGGTGTGAGCTACCATGTGGGGGTTGGGAGTCAAACCCAGGTCCTCTGGTTTGTGCTCTTAGCTGATGAGCCGTCTCTCCAAGTCCCGTCTTCTGTGGTTTCTTGGGAGGAGCAAGGCCCAGGTGCGTCCTGCCCAGGTGTCTCCTGGGTGCATCTCTAAGGGAGGCTTGTAAACAACCTTTCCTACCCCATAACCACTCATCATTCACTACAGATAGAGACTTCTGACAAGAGCTTCCGTAGCTTCTCTTATTAACTTACCAATGCCTTCCCATGCCATAACATAACCCATCAGGCTAGCAGCTGCCTAACTTCAAAAAGTATTATTATTGTAGGGGCATGCATGGGCACCAAGGCTCATATGGATGTTAATAGACAACTTTAAGTAGTCTCCCTCCCTCTCTCTCTCTCTCTCTCTCTCTCTCTCTCTCTCTCTCTCTCTCTGCAGTCCTGACTATCTTGAAACTCATTATATAGACAAGGCTGGCCTCAAACTCACAACCATATGTTTCTGCTTACCACATGCTGGGATTACAGGCACGGGTCGTGGCCCGGCAGTGGTGGTGCATGCCTTTAATCCCAGCACTTGGGAGGCAGAGGCAGGCAGATTTCTTCGTAGGCCAGCCTGGTCTACAGAGTGAGTTCCAGGACAGCCAGGCCTATACAGAGAAACCCTGTCTCGAAAACCAAAACCAAAACCAAACCAAAACAAAAAAAGACCCGCGTCAGTCACCACGCCCCACTTTCCTTCCACTTAAATGTAGGTTCTGAGGATGGAACTTAGGGTAGCAAGCACCTTTACTATCTACTCCATCTCACTGGCCCTGACTAAGTGTCTTGTCAGACAGGTTCTCCTCTCAAACTCCTGTCTTCGAATCTCAGGTATTTGGTGCCGTAAAAGCCAGACTTGAACTGTGTTAATTTCCCCCGCGGAAATGTGACAGATTCTCAGAGCCTGGAGCATGCCCTTTCTTCAGCTCTCCTCACCTCTTTGCGGGCCCGTTCATCCTCCAGCGGGGTGGTGTCATGGTTCTTGTGTTCCTCCAATAGACAGGCTCCGCACACGCAGCTGCCCTCCGTGCGGCAGTATAGCTGCCGGAGCTTGCGATGTTTGCGGCACAGGCGGTTCTTGAGGTCCCACACCGGGTCCAACAGCTGGTGGTCGTGGAACAACTGGTCCTCAAAGTGACTGCGTAGATGCTTCTCACACAAGGAAGCCACGCACTGCAGGCATGACTTGGTTGCCCTCAGCTTCTGCGGAGAGCAAAAGTCACAGGGCACATCTGTGGGGCCAGCCAGGCCCCACAAGGGCCCCGTGGTCTGGCTCTTGGCCTGGGTGAAGCAAGCCACCATCTCCCCGAGGATTACGTTCTTGCAGAGGCGGGGCCTGCTGGAAAAGGCCTCTCTGCACTGGGGGCAATAGTAAGTCTCCCCAATGGCAGCCTGGTGGTCCCAGAAACTCTGAAGGCAAGCCATGCAGAAGTTATGGCCGCAGGCAGTAGTGACCGGGTTGCGGAACACCTCCAGGCAAATGGGACAGAGGACTTGGTCTTCCAACATATGTTGACTGCTGTTGCTGCCCATCAGGAGCTGAAGTGGGGTTCTGGAGGACTGGGAAGAGAGCTGTGAGGGGGGTTTGTCCTGGGCTGGTCCTGAGAAGACAGAGAAAATCCAGGCATGGCAGGGGGCCAGGGCATAGCCCTTTACACCAGGGACAAGGTCTTGCACATCAGGGGCATGTTCTTTATGCCATAGGCACGCTCCTTTTTACATCTTTCTTTTGGAAGCCGCTGTCTGACCGTAGGGTACCAGGGCTGTGTTATCAGCTAACCCCTGTGTGGGTGGGCACTGAGAATTATATTTCCTGGTCCCAGCCCTAGTTGTGGGGGAGGTGGTGAAAGGCAGAAGGAAGGACTAGATGGTACAGGGAGGGGCCGCTCCCTTGGCACTTAGGAGAGAAGGTTAGGAGCTTCAACTCACGTGAAATCTTCTGCATGTCAATGAGAGCCAGATACGTTATTGCCCTGTGCCAAGAAGGAGAAGACCTACCGAGACTCAGGCACCAGGACCTACGGCAGCCTCCCTCACCAGCTTCTGGGGGGTGTCCCCTATCCTCTTGCACCCTACCTGTGGACTGATGATCGCTGTCTTCTCACCTTTCTCTGTGGCTGCTGTTTCATGGTCTCCCTGTCCAGATGCCCTTTCCTTGAGGATAACCCAAGTCTTGCTGATGTCATAATTCAGGTGAAGCCAGTCCCTGCATCCCACCTGTGATGTCATCAGGACACAGGTGTCCCATGGGGCAGACCACGGTGCTAGCTAGGCAGTACCAATACACTCTACTCCTACATGTATGGGTCCTCACTTCCAGCATCTCCATCTCTCCAGGAGGAGTAGTTGCTTGCTAGCACCTAGGGCCACTTACGATTGATGTTCATATTTCTGACCAAAGAGGGAAAACGGCCAATGAGCAGCAGGAAGATCTGGGCTAACATATGACCCAAGCATCATTGCAGTATTATTCCTCCTCCTCTCCTTTTCTTCAAAGATTTATTTATTTTTATGTATGCATGTTTTGTCTGTCTGTTAGTATGTGCACCATGTGCATGCAGTTCCTGAGGAGGCCAGAAGATGGTGTCAGGTCCCCTGGAGTTGGAGTTACAGATGGCTATGAGTTGCTGTGTGAGTGTTTGGACTGGAACCCAGGTTCCTTGCAAAAGCACCAACTGCTCTTAATCGTTGATCCATCTCTCCAGCATCTCCCTTTCCTTTTCCTCCCACTCCTTTTCCATGCAGGTGATCAAAGCCAGGGCCTTACACACAGGAGGAAAATGCTGAGTTACATCCCCAGGGTAGCCCGGACCATGATCTTCTGGGAGATTCCAACTGTTGCTGTCACTTTGTTTCTAACCCTTAGAAAGAGAAGTCAGGGATGGGAAGCTGAAGAGAGCCACCATTGCTCTGATTTGGTTAGTGGCTTACGGCTTATTTCCTGTCCTTCTGAACCTCACAGGAAAAAGCTTCTAAAAAGCTTCAGGCTGACAAGTCAATCTGCTTCAAAATACTAGCCTGGCTCCTCTTTGTGATCAGTAGTGGGGAATGGAAGGAGCCGGTCCCATTGTGGGGATCCAGAGGTGGCAGCTTCTATAGTGGGGAATGGAAGGCGCCGGTCCCATCGTGGGGATCCAGAGGTGGCAGCTTCTATAGTGGGGAATGGAAGGCACCTCTTCTCATCATGGGGATCCAGAGGTGGCATCTTCTACTAATTATGGTGACTGCTGCAAGTTCTTTGTGGAAATCTGAGATTAATGGAGTTCCTTTTCTTTGAAGTTCTAAGCATCAAACCCAGGGCACTAAAACCCAGTTTTTCCATGTTCTGGATCTTGAAGAGTTTCCTGACTCCCACCAACCAAAAATCACTGTAAAATCAAATGCAGACTGTATCCATTGCGTCAGCAATGGCGACCTCACTGCTGTCCAAACACACCACGTGCAGTTTGCCTGATACACGGAGCCAACACCACAGAACCACAAACACTGCCTCACATGCCTCTGCTCCACATGGGGACTGTTGCATGTTGGGAATTACAGTGTTTTGACTGTACATATGACGTTGTTCTGCTCTTTTGGAAACACAATAGTTTAATTACAAAAATACGACGTTTTAACTTCTGCAGTCTTCAGTGTGTATCAAATTGGGATTCCACTAGAACCTGCAGTTGAGGTTTGAAACCATGATATTGTATGCACTGGGCAAGCCATGGTCAGCTGAGCTATCTCTTCAGTGGGTTATTTAAGTTGCCCAGACTGGCCTTGAACTCATTGCTTATCTAAAGGTGACCTTAAGCCATGATCCTTCTGTCTTAGCCTCCCAAGCACATGGGATTAGAAGTATGCCCAGCTCCTCCATCCCCTCACCCCAGAGTTTGCCTCACTGTGGTATCTGGCCCGATTGTCCTGCCTTAGTTTGGCATGGATAGACTTGGCAGCTTTAGGGTTTGT
This sequence comes from Montemys delectorum, assembly GCA_019843815.1. Lineage (NCBI taxonomy): Eukaryota > Metazoa > Chordata > Mammalia > Rodentia > Muridae > Montemys > Montemys delectorum. The sequence goes on from JADRCD010121388.1 coordinate 9,865, forward strand.
TGTTGTTGTTGTTGTTGTTGTTTTGTTTTGTTTTCCAAGGGTATTAAAAAATTAAAGTGCATTGATTTTCATGTGTACATGACATTTTGCCTGCAAGTGTATGTATATGTACCGTGTGTGTGTGTGTGTGTGTGTGTGTGTGTGTGTGTGGCCCAGAGGGAGCAGAAGATATCAGATCCCCTGGAACTGGAGTTACAGGGAGTATAAGCTGCCTTGTGGGGCCTGGGAATCAAACCTGTGTCCTCTGGAAGAGCAGCCAGTGCTCTTAACTGTTGAGCCATCTCTTTAAAACCCCAGCTTTAGGGTTTTGTATGTTCCTTTTGCCTTTTAGAACTCTGCAAGAGGAGGCTGAAGATAGGAGGATCTCAAGTTTCAAGGGAAATCCTGCCAAAGGGGAAAAGTCAGCGCTCACTACAAATTTCTTATATATATTTTTTATGTGTATCGGGTGTTTCGTCTGCATGTATGTCCAGGCACCATGTGCCTGGAGAGGCCAGAAGTGGGTGTCAGATTCCCTGTAACTAGAATTTCATGTGGTTGTGAGGCACCCTGTGGGTGCTGGAAATCAAGCACAGACCACTGGAAGAGCAGCCAATGCTCTTAACTGCTGAGCCATCATCTCTCCAGCCCCCATTATAGATTTTAAAAAGCAAAGGCAACAAACAAAAATCAAGGCTGGAGACATGACTCAGCAGTTAAGGCTGGAGAGATGACTCAGCAGTTAAGGCTGGAGAGATGACTCAGCAGTTAGGGCTGGAGACATGACTCAGCAGTTAAGAACATTGGCTGCTCTTCCAGAGGACCTGAGTTGGCTCTCTGTACCCTCACAATTGGATGGAGCTCCAGTTCCAGAGGATTTGAGTCCTTCTTCTGCTTCCCCTGGCACCAGGCATGCACAGGGTGCACAGATGTACAGACAGGCAAAACTTCCATCTCAGTTTCTAAGAAGCTCTGAGGCTGGAGCAATGGCTGGGAGATTTAAAAGGCATACTGCTCTTGGAGAGGACCTAGGACTGGTTCCTGATCCCCAAATCAGGCCACTTGCCACTGTCTGTAACTCCAATAGCAGGAGTTCGGCGATTCTCTGACATCCTCATACACAGACAAGCCTGTGCACGTGCATGTTCGAGCGCGCGCACAGACACACACACACACACACACACACACACACTTCAACAAAGCATGGAGCCTTTAATCCTAGCACTCAAAAAGCAGATGCAGGCAGATCTCTGAGCTCCAGGCCAGCACGAGTTCTAGGACAGCCTGGGCTACATAAAACCTTAAAGTAATTTAAATGACTCAAGGGGATAGAAATGTATGTACAAGTACTTAGCCTGTATGTGTGAGGGTCTCGGTTTCCCATTGCCACAGAAAAAGAGGAAAAAAACAGGTTTAGGTTTTCAGGAAGCATCTCTCATACACTGCTCTATTGTTCCTATGGCTAGGCTGTAGAAGGCCCACTGTAGCTGGCTGGCTCTGTCTAGGTCATGGTCATTGTTGTTGTTGGTTTGTTTGTGTTGTTTTTTTTGTTTTTTCGAGACAGGGTTTCTCTGTGTAGCCCTGGCTGTCCTGGAACTCACTCTGTAGTCCAGGCTGGCCTCGAACTCAGAAATCTGTCCACCTCTGCCTCCCAAGTGCTGGTATTAAAGGTGTGTGCCACTACTGCCTGTCTAGGTCATGGTCATTGTGTATTGTGCACGGTAGGGGAGAAATGGAGAGGCCCATATGAATCTGAGGACTGGATTAAATTCTTAACACCCACATTAGGCTGCTCATAACTACCTGTAACTCCAGTCCCTGGGTATTCTAATACCCTCTTCAGTCACTGTGGGCACAGAGCACACACAGTGTACAGACGTGGTGAATGTGTATGTGTGTATGTGAGTATACACACACACACACACACACACACACACACACACA
>JADRCD010121389.1:0-12361 GCA_019843815.1 Montemys delectorum
GGGGAAGGCAGGGAACAGAGATGGAGACAACTTCTGTTCCATTTGTCAGGGGCCCCACATGAAAGCCAAATTGTATATTTGCTACAAATGTATAGGGTGTCTATTTTCTAGCTACTGTGTGCTCCCTGGTTGGTGGCCCAAGCTCTGTGAGCCCCCATGGTCCCAGGTTAGTTGACTCTGTGGCTCCTCTTGTAGTGTTCTTGACTTGATTTTCGACCCATTGTAATTGTTGCTGCTGCTGCTGCTGTCTTGTTGAAATGCTTCTGGAATGCACGGCCTTCTTCTTGAAATATGGAGGGACGCCCTTGGAAGAGAGTAAAACTCAGGGTTACTTCGGAGAGGCTTTGCAAGTTAGACCAAGCAAGTTCCGAAAAGATTTCACATGTTCTTTCTCAGAAACCATTCTTATGCTAAGATGGTGGGTCCTTTCCCACCACATTCCCACCTGAAATCATGCCCAAGGGTCATAGCTTGAGATGTAAGAGTACATAGACCCATCTCTTGACACTCATCCTCCATGCTCTGGGAGAAAAAAAAATACACAATCAAACATCTTAACATTCTTGCCAAGGATGACAGATCCGCATAAAATCACACCAGAGAACATATTTCTATCACCCCTGTCACTTGTAAAGCAGAAGTTCCTTCTGTTACCGTCAGCAAACCTCCATAAACTCAGGGCTCCCCACCCCAAGCAAGCAGCATTAACAACCTAACTACCAGAAGAAAGGATAGAGTACCTGTTCACCAGGTCATGACCTTCCAGAGTGTCTGTTACACGCCATACTCCAGCGCTCCTTCAACCTATGCTAACCACCACACCCTGTCTGCTCACAAGCCAATGTTGTCCCGATGCAGAGCTGAGTTCCACAGGCTAAGCCAATTCTAACTCATTTCTGCCATGAGCACAACATCCTGTTGGTAATCTCAATGAAAAGAAAAATCAACTTAAAATGAGATCTTTGTACATGTAAGTATCAAACTGATTCAATATTTTCTAATACCACAATCCTCTGTTCTCATACCTGCAAGCTCTCATGGTAGTCAGGCAAATGCCAGAGTCGGGTAGGAGGCTTTTAGACAAGCTGCAAGCTCTTTCCCCATAATCCTGAGATTTACAGTATTAATTTAAATCCCTGAGACATCTGTGACTTTATAGCACCTCAGCCAATTTTTCCTCGAGGAGCTGTATGGGTTTTGTAAGGAATTCACTGCTAGATCGATATTAGCTGTAAAGAAAAAGTTGCACGCAGAAGTCAAAGTAAGCACATTGCTAAAGCATCCTTCAGTCATTCCCTGTCATAGGAGAGATGCTTAGAGAAAAGCCCTAGGGCTAGAGAATTTGGGTAAGTATACTCTCCCACAGCTCAGGAGGAGAGAAAACAGAAAGCTCAGAGGTTGTTTCTGCATTATCTGAAAATGTGCCTTTTCCTGCTATTTATGACAATTATAGGTGAAAATTATGCATTTGGGAAGGAAGAAATTATGAGTCTCCAGAACAAAACTGTCTAATAAGACATACTTTATTGACAAAATGTCCCATATCCATGCTGTACAATATGGTAGCCACTAGTCATACATCCCCGTTGAGTACTTGAAATGTGACCAGCAAGGCAGAAGAACCAGAGTTCCCATTTTAATTATTTTAATTTAAATGGCCTCACATAACTACTGAACCCTGCTCCCAGCATGTAGCTTTGCATAAGCCGCTAAATTCCCATGCCATGAATTTTCATTTCTATTTTGCAGAATTTGAGCATGGACACTATATGATTGGATGTGTTTGGATATGATTTGAGCATGTCCTCCAACGTATCATATGTTGGTACTCAAAGTGGTGATATTGACAGACAGCCATCATGTCTTGGGGGCATTGCCCTCATAAGGGACGAAGCTAGATTCATAGAATGGAGTCACTGCCAGGACAGTGGAAATGCTAAGGGAGCCTGGCACCTTCCCTGAATCCATCTTCTGCATGTATTGCTTGTCACTCCTTCCACCATTGCGATGCCATCTGTCATGAGGCTCCACCAGAGCCAAACAGATGCTAGCACCATGCCCTCACACCTCCAGCACTGTCTGCTAACAATAAATCTCTTTTCTTTACAGGTTCCCCATCATCAGGTATTTCATCACTGCAACAGAAGCCCGACTATGACAGTGGAACCATGGAATGAGTATGGCTTCGTGAAGTTACTCTACTGTATGAGTCAAGAATGAACAACACAGCAGTTGGCCTTGTAGGCAGGGTTGTTTTCAGATCTTTGATCAAACTCAGGAACTCTGTTTGCCTTCGTCTTCCCATCATACATTAATGACTCAGCGTGAACAGAAGCCCCTTCCAGCACATAATCTAAACGCATGACCAGCACCTGCCTCCTGACTGCTTTCACCACCTGCTCTGCTAATAACACAAGGAAAGAAACAGCATTAAATTTCTCTCCCTCACTATGCCAATAATAAGCTCTTCGTAATCTGAACCACAGTCTCTATATTGCCCTAACTTTACCTGCACACTGATCAGAATCCTTCAGTGTGGGGTCACAGGGCACAGTTGGGTGGAGGAACTGATGTGTCAGGATACTCATGTGACACAGCTCCTCTCCAGGGAGGCTGACTCTGCAGTCCTTAGTTAATTTCAGAGCAGCAGGCCAGTGCCTCCTACAAGGTTTAAAAAGACCTGGCAAGATCAATTACGGAAATGATTAGTATGCAAATGGCACCAGCAGGCTGCAGGCAAGAACTCTCTCAATAAGGACTGCAGAGGCCAGCCCCTGTTAGAAGCAAATCACTCAGCTATAAACAGAAGAAAAGTCATTAGCTTCTTTATGGATGGAAAACATATTTCTGCCACCACATCGAGTATGATACTGATATTCTGAAATCCTTTCATCAAAGACTAGAGACTGGAAAGGAAAAATTTAGCAAACAAAATAAAGTAAGATCACCATTCGCTCTAAAAGACTATGTAGCTCCAACACCTAGTATATTCATCTCCCTAGTGTCTTTTTGCTTATATTCCTTAAGTCTTTGTCTGACTCCAAGCTGTGGTTCTCAAACACAGGACAGGTTGTGCTGGCAACTTAAACCAATGTTTCCACAGTCCCAAGCTAGCTCTTGAAAATAAGGAAGCTGTAATCAACTCTCCATTAGACTAAGCTGATTCAAAGAGACCACTACTTTGTCCTGTTCAGTGTGCTAGAATGTTCTCTACTTTATGAGAGTTTGATTTTGCTTTTAATAAATTTCTTCACTGGCAGCAATAAAAGCTAACAACTGCCAGCTTTGTGCTGTGGGAGAAGAGAATGTGCCTTAGCAAAATTTGGAAGATTGTTGAGCTGAAGGCAATTAAGAAGCAGCAGATGCAGATCCTCCCTCAATTTTCCTAAACTCAAGATGCAGATTTACAAAGATAGAAAATATTCTGCCTGCCTCTATTCCAAGAACAACTAAAGAAAGCTCTTCATAAGCTTAGCGATGATTCTAGAAGAATCTCCATACACAGGCCAGCCTAACAATTACAGAAAACTCAATTCCTTTCTTTTTAGTCTTGTCTCCTTTATAAAAATGATCTATTGTTCCTTGAAGATGCCGTGTGTTGGGATTCGGACCAAGTCAACCAGCTGAGGTGCTTATTTTACATACCAAAGCAAACCTGCCCTCTAGGTTCTCCCAGCATCCCCAGGTTTTTACTGATTGCTGGGTGTGATTTACTTGCCCTGCCCTCTGTCCTGAACTTTCCAGTCCTGGGGCTGGGCTTCCCCTATCTATATAAGTCTTCCCTATATAATACAGATACTTTCTGCTTGCAGGTACTCATTTCCCTCTCTCTCTCTCTCTCTCTCTCTCTCTCTCTCTCTCTCTCTCTCTCTCTCTCTCTCTTTCTGTCTCCCTTCCTCCCTCCCTTCCTCTTTCCCCCTCCCTTCCCCCTCCCTCTTTACCTCTCTTCCCCTCCCCCCATTTCCCTCTCTCCCTCTCCTTCAGTACCTCTTCCTATCTCCCTCCCCCCTCCCTCTCTCCCTACATCCTTTTCTCCCTCTCTCCCTCTTGCTTTTCCTCTCCTCTCTCCCTCCCTGCATTTGCTCTCTCTGTGCATTGTATGCACACACTCTTTCTCTCTTTCTCTCCCTCTCCACTCAGTCTACCTCTCCATGTCGACTTCCCTGACCTCCTTTCATAGGACCAATGGACCCACCCAAGAGCTGCTTCCCAATAAACCTGCCTTTATATATTCTAATCTGGCTTGAATTGACTCATTCTAACAGCAGAGAATAACTTATCACTATGTAAGCTTGGAATTAGATGCTATCTGTCTGTGATCTGCTTTCGCTCCAGATGCCTTCATGTATACGAATTCCACTTCAGTATTGTTCCTTTAGTGACCTATTCAATCCCAGATATTAAAGAAGAAAGTTTATTTCCATCCGTGATAGCAATACAACCCATGGTCTGATTGGTGTGACTAGCTTATAATACAAATAAATAACCAATTGTTATGCTTTGCATAGAAAGTGTGCCCTCTATGGTTTGCATAGAAAATGGGTTGTCTTCAGTTCATATACTGGAGTTAATTTTCCAATCATGGCGCTACTGAGCAATGATAGTTCATGTGATGTGTGTGTGTGTATGTGTGTGTGTGTGTGTGTGTGTGTGTGTATGTGTGTGTGTGTGTGTGTGTGTGTGTGTGTGTGTGTGTGTAAGGATCAATCCACTGAAGAGCTCAAGTGTTATTAGTTGGGGAAGTAAGTCAGTAAGTATATATTCTATTATATATATGCTTCCCCCATGCTAACATTTTACTCTTCTTTGGCCACCTAGACAGCTTTACTTCTACTCCATGCCTTATACGCATACATGATTTGATGTATATTTATAAGATATAAAAACCATAAAAGAAAAAAAATTGAAAGTATTTCTCTTTATGAAATTATAGGAAAACCGGGGCATGGTGTCTCACACTTCTAATCCAGTACTTGAGAGGCTAGACAAGAATTTTGCCCAACACTTAAGGCCAGCCTAGGCTACAAAGATAACTTCCAGACCAGCCTAGGCATGTACAGCCTTCAGTAGTCTTGATGGAGTGAGGTAATGTATTATTTGGCATCTAGCAGGGTTTCAACAATTTCAAATAACAAGCAGAGGATGTGAGCATGTGCAGAATCATGGAGAGATGCAATTGGAGGGGAAATGTTAAAAAGAGGCCAAAGCCAGAGGCAAAACAAGGAGAGCAAGCAAAGGTTCCCCAAGAGGAGCAATCACATTAGCCCCTCTCTAAGGCAGATCCAAACCAAGGAACTACAGCCAAAGCACACTGAAAACTCACTCTGCATTCTTCTGTACACTTTTCCAGATTAACAAATTGAATCCTCACAGTGAGCTAATAGGGAACTGTTCCTGACATCACTTTCTGAAGATAAGGACATTAAAACTTGAATTATATAAGCTGCTATGAATAAGAAAGATAAGTTTTTCATCTGAACTCAAGTGTAGCATAACACCAAGTGCTTCATAACAAATATCTTTTGGCAAAACTACAGGAGCAAGAGCATGCCCAGTGGACTTCAGATAGAAAGACCAGACCAGAGAACATTGAAATAGTTATTTCAAGGGTTATCTTAATCACTTATGTTAATACATTAAAGCCAATTAAGTAACTGCTCTGGAAGATTACGTTAAAGTCAATTTGGGTGTTTATTTGCTCATTGTAAAAGCGTAATGTTAAAGCTGCAAGAAGCCTCCAAGACCATTTAGTTCACAGCTTTTATTTGATACCATAAGGCAGAATCTCATGAAGATAAAATGATCACACAAGCATCAATGGTGAGAACTCAGAAATTTCTACAGAGATCAAGTTGACAGTCTAGGTGAAAGGAGTTAATGTAATCTTGTGAGTCTTATAGAGTTTCATCAACATTCAAAAATATTATTACTTTATCAGTATGTAAAAAAAAAAAGTAGCTCTTAAATGCATGCAGTCAGGCAGTAATGACAAAGAATTATGTTGACATAGAAAGAAATATTTCTGACCCAGATCTGATCCTGTGCCACAGCACTCCACACCAAAATACAGCCTTGAGAGAGCAGGTCTCCCAGGAGGGCAAGAACACATGCGAGCACAGGTAAGACCCCTACTTCTGCTCAATTCCTGGCCCAAGAGAGACCATACCAAAGTCATCAGGACACAAGAACCAAGGAACAGCTAGAGATAGGATTCTTCAGGTTTCTATCTGCACCCTGGAGCTGACCCTGTGCCACAGCAATCCATACCCAAATTCGTGCTGGAAAGAATGGTCTTCCAAGAGACACACAGGCTTTCAGGATGAATAAGCCACAGTCAGAGACAGCAAGACCAACTAACACCAGAGATAACCAGATGGCAGACAAGAACATAAGTAACAGAAACCAAGGCTACTTCAGAACCCACTACTTCCCCCCCCCCCCCCCCCCCGAGCAAGCCCTGGATACCCCAACACACCAGGAAAGCAAGACAATGATTTAAAAGCACATCTCATGATGTTGATAGAGGACTTTAAGAAGGACATAAATAACTCCCTTAAAGAAATACAGGAGATGTAAGTGGAGAGCCTGCCTTCATGGAGTGCTCTATCCCATGGAGTGCTCTCTGGTAACTTTCTAAGGTGGGACCACCCAGGAGGCTTAGGCCTCACAAGTAGCAGGGCAGCCAGGACAGGATCCTCTCAACCTCTTTCTACACCTAGGAGTGACAGCGGTGGATCTGCAGCCCTCTCTGCCCATTCCCTGCAAGCAGAGATCCTGCCTTCAGGGAGTGCTGTAACCCAGGGATTCAGGTGAGATCAGCCATTTTCTCTCTGGTAACTTTCTAAGGCGGGACCAGCCAGGAGGCACAGGCCTCACAAGTGGCAGGGCAGCAGGGACAGGATCCTCTCAACCACCCTCCACACCTAGGAGGGACAACAGATCCACAACCCTCTCCGCACCTTTCCCGCAAAGTAGAGATCCGGTTTACAGGGTGTGCTCAGACCCCAGGACTCAGGACGGACAACTGATCCACAGCCATCTGGGCCCAGGTTTTACCAGAGGAGAGCTGATCTCCCAGAAGTGCTGACACAGGCTTACAGACCCACAGGAAGAACAAGCTCTAGTCAGAGACAGCAAGAACATCTAACACCAGAGATCAACAGATGGGAAAGGCAAATGCAAGAATCTTACCAACAGAAACCAAGATGACTTGACTTCATCAGAAACTAGTACTTACACCACAGCAAGACCTGGATACCCCAAAACACCGGAAAAGCAAGATTTGGATCTAAAATCATATCTCACGATGGTGCTAGAGGAATTTAAGAATATGAATGACTCCCTTAAAGAAATACAGGAGAACACAGGTAAAGAGGTACAAGCCCTTAAAGATGAAACAAAAATATCCCTGAAAGAATTACAGGAAATCACGAGTAAACAAGTAGAAGCCCTTGAGGAAGAAACACAAAAATCCCTTAAGGAATTACAGGAAAGCACAAACAGGTGAAGGAATTGAGCAAAACCATCCAGGACCTAAAAATGGAAGTAGAAACTGTTAAGAAATCACAAAGAGAGACAACTCTGAACTTAGAAATCTTAGGAAAGAAGTCAGGAAACATAGATGCAAGCATCACCAACAGAATACAAGAGATAGAAGAGAGAATGTCAGGCAAAGAAGATACTATAGAAAACATTGACACAACAGTCAAAGAAAATGCAAAATGCAAAAGATTTCTAAACCAAAACAACCAGCAAATCGAGCACACAAGGAGAAGACCAAACCTAGTTAGACTAAACTAAAAGAAGATAGCCACATGAACAGAATTCCAACTCTAACAACAAAAATAACAGGAATAATAGTGGGAGATTTCAACACCCCACTCTCAACAATGAACAGATAATGGAAAAAGAAACTAAACAAAGACATAGTGAGACTAACATAAGTTATAAAACAGATGGATTTAACAGATATCTATAGAACTTCTAAAACAAAAGGATATACCTTCTTCTCAGCACTCCATGGTACCTTCTCCAAAATTGACCATATAATTGGTCACAAATCAGGCCTCAACAGATACAAGAAGGTTGAAATAATTCCTTGAATCCTATCAGATCACCATGGACCAAGGCTGCTTCTCAATAAAATGCCCACAAACACGTCGAAGTTTAACAACACTCTACTCAATGATAACTTGATCAAGGAAGAAATAAAGAAAGAAAGACTTTCTAGAGTTTAATAAAAATGAAGCCACAATATACTCAAACTTATGGGACACAATGAAAACAGTCCTAAGAGGAAAACTAATAGCTTTAAGTGCCTCCAAAAAGAAACTGGAGAGAGCATACACCAGCAATTTTACAGCACATCTGAAAGATCTAGAACAAAAAGAAGAAAATTCACCCAAGAGGAGTCAATGGCAGGAAATAAGCAAACTCAGGACTGAAATCAACCAAATAGAAACAAAAAGACCTATACAAAGAATCAACCAAACCAGGAGCTGGTTCTTTGAGAAAATGAACAAAATAGATAAACCCTTAGCCAGACTAACTAGAAGGCACAGAAACAGTATCCTAATTAACAAGATCAGAAATGAAAAGGGAAACATAAGAACAAACACTGAGGAAATCCAAAAAATCATGAGATCCTACTACAAAAGCCTATACTCAACAAAACTGGAAAACCTGGATGAAATAGACAATTTTCTAGACAGATATCAGGTACCAAAGTTAAATCAAGACCAGATCAACGATCTAAACAGTCCCATATCTGCTAGTGAAATAGAAACAGTCATTAATAGTCTTCCAACCAAAAAAAAGCCCAGGACCAGATGAGTTTAGTGAAGAGTTTTATCAAACCTTCAAATAGACCTAATACCAATACTCCTCAAACTATTCCACAAAATTAAAACAGAAGGTACTCTACCCAATTCGTTCTATGAAGCCACAATTACTCTTATACCTAAACCACACAAAGACTTAACAAAGAAAGAAAACTTCAGACTAATTTCCCTTATGAATTTCAGTGCAAAAATGCTCAATAAAACTCTTGCAAACCCAATCAAAGAACACATCAAAACAATCATCCACCATGATCAAGTAGGCTTCATCCCAGGGATGCAGGGATGGTTCAATATATGGAAATCTACCTGGCAGTAGTAGTGCACGCCTTTAATCCCAGCACTTGGGAGGCAGAGGCAGGTGGATTTCTGAGGTCAAGGCCAGCCTGGTCTACAGAGTGAGTTCCAGGACAGCCAGGGCTATAAAGAGAAACCCTGTCTCCAGAAAAAAAAAAAAAAAAAAAAAAAATTATATATATATATAAAGTTAGATATATTTATATACACACATATATATTTATATACACACACATATATATATATATATATATATATATATATATAGAAATCCATCAACGTAATTCACTACATAAACAAACTCAAAGAAAAAAACCATATGATCATCTCATTAGATGCTGAGAAAGCATTTGACAAAATCCAACATCCCTTCATGATAAAAGTCTTGGAAAGATCAGGAATTCAAGGTCCATACTTAAACATAGTAAAAAGCAATATACAGAAAACTAGTAGCCAACATCAAACTACATGGAGAGAAACTTGAAGCAATCCCACTAAAATCAGGTTCTAGACAAGGCTGCCCACTCTATCCCTACCTATTCAATATTGTACTTGAAGTCCTAGCCAGAGCAATTAAACAACAAAAGGAGATCAAAGGCATACAAATTGGAAAGGAAGAAGTCAAATTATCACTATTTGCTGATTACCATCAGTGATAGTATATTTAAGTGATCCCAAAAATTCCACCAGAGAGCTCCTAAACCTGATAAACAACTTCAGCAAAGTCGCTGGATATAAAATTAACTCAATCAAATCAGTGGCCTTCCTCTACACAAAGGATAAACGGTGGAGAAAGAAATTAGGGAAATAATACCTGTCACAATTGTTTCAAATACTATAGTAAAATACCTTGGTGTAACTCTAAGCAAGTAAAAGATCTGTTTGACAAGAACTTCAAGTCTCTGAAGAAGGAAATCGAAGAAGATCTCAGAAGATGGAAAGATCTCCCATGTTCGTGGATTCGCAGGATTAATATTGTAAAAATGACCATCTTACCAAAGGCAATGTACAGATTCAATGCAATCCTCATCAAAATTCCAACTCAATTCTTCACAGACTTAGAAACAGCAATTTGCAAATTCATCTGGAACAACAAAAAAAACAGGATAGTCAAAACTATTCTCAACAATAAAGGAATCTCTGGTTGAATCACAATCCCATACCTTAAGCTGTACTACAGAGCAATTGTGATTAAAAACTGCATGATATTGGTACAGTGGCAGGCAGGTAAATCAATCGAACAGAATTGAAGACCCAGAAATGAACACACCCACCTATGGTCATTTGACCTTTGACAAAGGAGCTAAAACCATAAAGTGGAAAATAGACAATATTTTGAACAGATGGTGCTGGTTCAACTGGTAGTTAGCATGTAGAAGAATGCAAATCGATCCATTGTTATCTCCTTGTACAAAGCTCAAGTTCAAGTGGAACAGGCATCTCCACATCAAACCAGATACACTGTAACTAACAGAAAAGAAAGTGGGGAAGAACCTCGAGCACATAGGCACAGTGGAAAATTTCCCGAACAGAAGGCCAATAGCATATGCTCTAAGATCAAGAATTGACCAATGGAACCTCATAAAGTTGCAAAGCTTCTGTAAAGCAAAAGACACTGTCAATAAGACAAAATGGCAACCAACAAATTGGGAAAAGATCTTTACCAACCCTATATCTGATAGAGGGCTAATATCCAATATACACAAAGAACTCAAGAAATTAGACTCCAGAGAACCAAATAACCCTATTAAAAATGGGGTACAGAGCTAAACAAAGAATTTTGAAGAATACCAAATGGCTGAGAAGCACCTAAAGAAATGTTCACCATCCTTAGTCATCAGGGAAATGCAAATCAAAACAACCCTGAGATTCCACCTCACACCAGTCAGATTGGCTAGGATAAAAGACTCAGGTGACAGCAGATGCTGGAGAGGTTGTGGAGAAAGAGGAACACTCCTTCATTGCTGGTGGGATTGCAAACTGGTACAACCACTCTGGAAATCAGTGTGGTGGTTCCTCCGGAAATTGGACATAGTTCTACCAGAGGACCGAGGTATACCACTCCTGGGCATATACCCAGAAGATGCTCCAACATGTAATAAGGACACATGCTCCACCATGTTCATAGCAGCTTTATTTATAATAGCCAGAAACTGGAAACAACCCAGATGTCCCTCAACAGAGGAATGGATACAGAAACTGTAATACATCTACACAATGGGGTACTACTCAGCTATTAAAAACAATGAATTTATGAAATTCTAAGGGGAATGGATGGGTCTGGAGAATATCATCCTGAGAGAGGTAACCCAATCACAAAAGAACACACATGGTGCGCACTCTCTGATAAGCAGTTATTAGCCCAGAAGTTGGGAATACAGGAAGAACGACCCACAAACCACAAGAAACTCAAGAAGAAGGAAGACTAAAATGTGGACATTTCATTCCTTCTTAAAAGAGGGAGCAAAATACCCATGGAAGGAGTTGCAGAGACTAACTACGGAGGAGCAGAGACTGAAGGAAGGACAAGCCAGCCTGATAAAGCTGTCTCCTGAGAGGCTCTGACTAATACAGAGTACCTGACTAATACAGAAGTAGAGACTCACAGCCATCCATTGAAAAGAGTACAGGGTCCCAAATGAAGGAGTTATAAAAAGGAGCAAAGGAGCTGAAGGGTTTACAGCCTGTCTTAGTCAGGGTTCTCTAGAGTCACAGAATTTATGGTAGTCTCTATGTAGTAAAGGGATTTATTGATGACTTACAGTTTGTAGTCCAATTCCCAACAATCAACTCCCAACAATGGTTGGCAGCAGCTGTGAATGGAAGTCCAAGGATCCAGCAGTTGCTCAGTCCTACAAGGCAAGCAGGCGAAGCAGAGAGAGCCTTCCTTCTTCCAATGTCCTTATATAGGTCTCCAGCAAAAAGTATGGCCCAGGTTAAAGGTGCGTGCCACCACACCTTTAATCCCAAATGACCTTGCTTGAACTCCGTAGATCTTCCAGTCTTAATCTTCTAGGATTCATAGCCACTATGCCACCACACCCTTAATCCCAGATGATCTTGAACTCATAGAGCTTTCTATGTTAATCCTATGGGATTCATAGCCACTATTCCTCCAAGCCAAGATTCAGGCCAGAAACTTGTATCTCTCAGCCTCCAGATTAGGGCCACAGGTGAGCCTTCTAATTCTGGATTGTAGTTCATTTCAGACATAGTCAAGTTGACAA
>JADRCD010121390.1:8638-31109 GCA_019843815.1 Montemys delectorum
TGTGTGTGTGTGTGTGTGTGTGTGTGTGTGTGTGTGTGTGTGTGTGTTTGAGGTTTTTGTTTGGTTGATTGGTTGGTTGGTTGGTTGGTTGGTTGGTTGGTTAGGTTTTGTTATTGTTGTTTGGATTTTCAGGGAAGGTCTTTGTTTTGTTTTGTTTTGCCCTGACAAAGGACAAATAAAATTCATCAGTGCAACACAATCTTATATACATAGCCAGATTTCAATAAAAACCTATTTTTTTTTCAGGAAAATCACATCAGCACAGTGAGTCATCAGAGTACTTCATTCCAAGCTGTGGTGAGCATTATAGAGGCAAAGCACTATGCACAGTTGCTTCTCTTTTTTTCTAAATATAACATCACCTCTCTTCATATGTGTTGTTATCAACATAAATATCTTAGCTCTGATAAGGATTCCATGATCATAGATGTTAAGAGAAGCCAAGTGGAAGTATACTGTACTAATTTTACGACTCCTCTGAACCTTTATAGGAGACAAGCAACATTGAGGGTACAGTTTGGTCATTTTTTTGAGACCCACATACTATTCAACTAGTATATGAACCATGATTGTGGTTTTTGCCTTGGATGAGCATTAGCATGAATTCTTTGCTGTTCTGGAAAATCATGACACTAGTTTTCAATATATGACAAGTATTCCAACAGACATTAGGAGTTATGACATTCTTGGGAATGCTGCAAATAAGCACAGGCAGTTAATGACTTTATCTTCGGGTACAGCTTTGCACAAGCAAAGACCACACCAATCAAAACAGTTTCCCCACTCCCTAGATCTCGGTTCCCAAAGACGCATTCAACTACCACACCTTTCCTCCCATCCTGCCCCACTGCCCACTCTGCTACCAGGCCCCTGGCCCGAACTCAAACAAACCTCGACTGCTCAGGCCACACAACTCAGAAGAACGAGGTGAGTGACTCAGCGGCCCCACTGAACTGCTCCATTCCCTAGATTCGGTACCCAAAGGCACAATTGGCTGCTCCTCAAGCCCCGCCCCATCCCACATCCCAATCCACTGCTGCGACCTTGGCCCCAGCTTGGGTGGACTTCCACTGCACAGGACCCCTCCATGCCATGCCAGTCAGAAGAACAGGTGCAGGCCAGGACAGTTTGAAGAGCAGGTAGAAGCCAAGCAAGCCAAAAAAAAATAGATAGACAAAGTCAGGCAGAGACTCCCAGCTAGACCAGAGACCACACCAGCTGTCAGAACCACAGATAGGTGGCCCACCAGCAGACCTCTTCCAGTCAGTCAGTGCCCCCAACCCCCACTCCCCTCCTCCTCATCATACCCTACACCCCAACTTAGGCAGAGACCCCATGATGCACCAAAGGCTAAGCTAGCCACCAAAAGTCCATCCCCCAACAGTAGGAACAGAGTCCCAACTGGATCAAAGATCATTCCAGCTGCCAGAAATCCAGGCCACAAGGACCAGAAGATCAAAGAAGAAACAAACCCAGGAACAAAGTTCCTCACAAAGTCCTAGCAGAGATAAACTCAGAAATCAGCACCTAGACCAGTGGTCATCCCAAACCCAGATGTCTAAATGTCAGTGTAAGAACACAACAACAACCAGGGCAATATGACATCACCAGAGCCCAGCTATCCTATGACAGAAAGACCCAAATAGTCAACACAGGTGAAGCACAAGAAAATGGGCTTAAAACCCACTTCATGAAGATGATAGAGGTCCTTAAAGAGTCAATGAATAAATCCCTTAAAGAAATCGAGGAGGGAGCAAATAAAAAAATTAAAGGAGATCAATAAATCCCTTACATCATGCAAATAAAGCCAAGAAATAACAAATGAAAAATAGGTGACAGAAACTGAAAATGGAAATAGAAGCAATATAGAAAGCACAAACTGAGGGGATTCTGGAGATAGAAACTCTAGGTATATGAACAGGATCTACAGACGCAAGCATCACCAAAAGTACTAGGACCTACATTTCTTTGAAGAAAGTCAAGAATGCGAATTTCTTTTCCCTCTTTTTTTCACTTTCTATTCAGGCTATGGGCTCCTTCCTCAAGATCACTGAAGGGTCTAGCTCTGTTTAAGGCACAGCTTCCCAACCTCAGGAGTTTTTGAACCTAGTAAGTTGTTTTGGAGGCAGGAGTAAACTGTGGGAGGTTCAGCGATATCACCTGCTTCTGATCTACTAGATGCCAGTAGCAGCACCACACCCAGCATTGAGACAACTGAAGAATCTCCATGTGTCCTCTGGTGGGGTAAAATAGTCCCCAATTGAGACCTCCTTATTTAAAGGCCATTTTACTCTGGCATTCATTTCAGAGTTGAAGATCTAGTCATATTTCTCAAAATACAACTTGGACATCAAAGAAAAATTGTGAGACTCTTCGCAAGGGTATCACCAGGAAGTACAAAGCAGAACTTAAACAAATTGAGTGACGGGCAAATGCACAGATCCAAACTCAACCCGTGAGCAGTGGTGTATCTGGCAACTTAATCTCACTGACCTTCAGATCACACCCCACCCAGAGTTCTCACGAAGATGGATTACAGTCCTGTGTGCAAGGAGCTCACAGAAGCATAAGCCTTACTTATCTTTGTAGTGTCTTCTTATTCTAATCCTAGCTGGGTGCGTACAGCATATGGGAACTGAGGAGCCATCCCTGGTTTTTAAGTGGCAAATACTTTGAACTATTCCTATAGATGGCCTGAAACTTATCATGGGCTTAACTGTGACTTCAGTGCACTAGGCTTGGGAACCCAGACATCTTCTTTCCTGTTGCCTCCCTTTCAAGTGATCACTGTATCCCTAGGGATCAAAGATTGAAAAGAAAAAAATGGAGATGGATGTAGCTCAGTGGTGGAGAATGTTTTAGCTTATACAAAGCCCTCCATCAAAGTTCCAGTACCACAGACAGAAGGGGAGAGAAAGAACTGGGGAGGAAAACTAGGTAGAAGAGAGAGCAGAGGATGGGGAGAAGGAGAAAGGAAGAAATAGATAATGAATCACAGACATTTTGGGTTAATAACTTTGGCAACCACAGACCCAGTTCTTCTGTAAGACATCTTCTATAGGTAACATCCATTTCCTCCCATTTCATCTCCATGTTCAGTACTTACAACTATCAGATCTACAGAAGTTAAGTGACTTGGCCGATGCCATGCAGCTAGCCAGTATTTGAACCCAGTATAATCAAAGTACATGCTTAAACAAATGGGAACGTGCTACAACAGGGATGATACATCAGAACTCCAGGCCATTACTGTCCATGACAGTAACCACTAGACAATTTTAATACTTACTAACTCAAATTTGAAATATTACGAAAAATCAATTGTCAGCCTCACTAGCTATATTTCAACTATATAGCCACACACTATATTAGATACAGTATATTTATGTGTATGTAAATGTATATGTGTATAGTATATTAAATAACACAGCTACAGAATATCTTTGTCAATCCAGAAAGTTAGTAGCATTATGAAGTTTTAAAAGCTATAGCAAGCCATTTGAGTGTTTTTGTTCTCTTACTAAGAAGGCAAAAATAATATGAAAATATATTCTTGGAGAGGAAGAATCATCAAGGTTTGTTCATCTTTGTGTGTGTGTGATTTTAGAGACATACATAAGAGCGGAAATTAAGCAAAATATTCCATATATATGTTGATTCATCATTAAACTAATAACCACAAAAATATTTCATTTTGTAACATGTTTTTAATACTTAAGCTGCCTAGTTTTTCAAGAGAAATTATTTGGAAAATACTCTACTCAGAATTACTGCATTCTCTCACTTATGGATTTATCCGTGTTTCTAAATAGCTAGGAAAGCTCCACCACGGTAACAGAGAAGAGGTGATTCATCAGTAGCTATACATCATTTTTCCACTGGTTATCTCAAGAAAGAACAACGGAAATCAAGGCATACGAGATTTTTCATAGCGTTAGCAAACCCAATACTGACCAAGAATGACTATAGCTGTCGATCAAGAAGGTTCCCCAACAAAACAAGGTGGGCCTATTTATCTCATGAACATGATGCTTACTAGAGTAATTGTGTACTGATGAGGCAAGAAAGGAAGGAAGGAAGGAAGGAAGGAAGGAAGGAAGGAAGGAAGGAAGGAAGGAAGGAAGGAAGAGGAAGGAGAAAGAAAGAAGAGAAAGGGAAGAAAGAAAGAAGAGAAAGAAAAGAAAAAAGAAAGAAAAGAAGAAGGAAAATATACCTATCCTATCGAGGAGCCTGGGATTTTGAGCATTCAGGGGGCATTCAGAAAGTAGGAGAATAGAAGTGTCAAGCATGTCCTTAGCTTTCACACCACTTGTTCTTTCCTTGTCGTACCTTTTCTCGGGCAGAATACTGAATGCCCTTAAGAGCAGTACCAAGAGAAGATCAGCATGCCTAGAGGTCTGTTCAGTTATGTGCCCAGATGGTGTTTACCAACTCCATGGCACAACATAAAACCACAAACACCCCTTTCCTCTCTATTCACCGCCTCCAAAGGACTTAAAATAGAGGTCAACTACATTTGCCCTGCAAGGCTCTCTGCTGCTTACTTCAAAGGAGGTGGAAATCAAAGGGAAAAGGCAATGTGGAGGCCCATTGTTCAGGCGTGGGCTGGCTGCATTCCCAAGGCCTCAAGGGAACTAGGGGTTGAGGACCATGTCCACTTGATTAGATCTTGAACCAGCCTGCCATGAAGCAATTCTCTCATTCAGGAGTAAGGACGGAACCTCTCGCCACACAGTACATCATGTCTGGTCCCTTCTTGATGCTTTGCTGTCTTCCTGTCATCTGTGCTTTGTAAGTCACTTGATATTTATGAAGATATTTTTCAAGGCTTTTAGCATCCCCCACATTTGTGTGCCCTGCTAAAGCATGATTTTTCTTTTTCTTCAGCTTTAAAATCATGCAACTAGTTTCTATATCCCAGCATGGTTATGGGATTAAATGTAATCCTTTATTAAGTGAATTGGAGATTCTGGGTTTGCTCAGTTCCTTAAGGACTTTCTGCCCCAGAAAACATGCACTAGATAAATGGTCTCCACTACCAACATGCAAATTACTTCAAGCAAAAGTCCTTTAGACTTAGCAGGAAATAACTACAGAGGCAATAGGTACATCCATTACCAATAAGGGAATCCAGGGAGTTGGCCTGTTTACTACCTTTTGTCTTTTATTGTGAATAAGAGCAGGAAACTCTTCAGACTTTGGAGTATGATGACTGGGCTTAAATCATGACGTAGGAGTGCCTGTGGCCTTGAAACAAATTACCCCGCAAACAGACCAAAACAATTATCTCTTAGAATCGGAAACAGTCAGTACCTCACTGTCCAGGGGATTAAGACTCAGGAACATTGTCACTGCATGGCTCTGGGCCCTGGGATTTTCATGAGGTTGTGGTCAAGATGCTAACTGAATTGTTATTATCATCTGAAAGCTTAACTGGGGTTCACGGAGATTTCCTTCCAAGATGGGAGCCTCACAATGGTTGACAGGAGGCCTCAGTTTCTCACCAAGTGGACCTCTCCATAATGCTGCTTGAGTGTCAGGAGAAAGGTAACCATCACAGATGCCATATTCTGTGCGGTAGAAGTGAGCCACAGTTTTGCCCAAACTCACGAGGAGAATGGGACTCTATCCTTTAGAAGAAGGGAATTCTAAATAATGTGTGGGTTTATTTTAAGTCTTATACTTCTGTCTAAGTGATCTACCAGTCAGCTTTCTTATACTATTCCATATCAGCTCTGAAACAGCCAAACCCCAGTGATCTTGAACACTTAAGTCCAGCCACAACTAAAATTCTCTAAAGAATTGAAGAGAAGAAATCTGCCCTGCTTTCGTGTCCCTTTAGCACGCTTTCAGTGGAATGGGGACTTCCATAAATTCTACATGTTCAACTGCCTTTCTGGGCCATTACTAATCTGAAGTTTATGGTCATTTACACAGAGATTGGATTATAAAACAGCTTTGCTTATGGGAACAACCAAAAAAAAAAAAAGTTGAACTGACTGAGGAGCAACATGAACATACTTAATGAGGTCACTGCCTTGGGGCACTTTATGAACAAACATCATGTTTAATTGAATTGTAGAGTACAGATGTAAGCTGACACTCAGAAATGTTCATTAAAAAATTAATCTTCCTGTACCCTGGACCTGAAGGAAAAAACATGGGGGTTAAATACTATATTATATATAGAATCACATTTTGAGACGAATAGATCATTTGCTTTTTAGAGATTTTTGTTCTTTATTTATATTACTTTTGGTAAAAAATTATACTATGAAAACTTTAAGACTTCAAGAAATTGAATGATTGATGTAGTAAATACTGGTATATCCAAAGACTGAATTTTTTTTAACATGTTTGCTCATTTATTCCTCTCTCTCTCTCTCTCTCTCTCTCTCTCTCTCTCTCTCTCTCTCTCTCTCTCTCTCTCACACACACACACACACACACACACACACACACAGAGGGAGGGGTCATGTCTGCATAGAAAGCACTGGGATTTTTTTGTTGTTGCTCACCCATTTGAAAGTAAGTTGAAAACACCATGACACTTCAGTCCTAAATATAGCTCCCCAGAACAAGAAATTCTCCTATATAACCTAATACCTTTTTCATACCTCAAAGAATTAACAATAATTAAACTAAACTGTCAAAAGGACACAGAAGCAGCTTAAAGATATATTTAAACTTAAGATATACTAGCAAAAGTGAAGGGAAGTAATGAGCATCACAAAAGAGTAAGAAGTTCTTTGCAGCACTGCCCAGCCATCGCCATGGTGAAGCTGAGCAGAGACCAAGCAGAGGCTACAGCAGCTCTTTAAGAGCAACCAGTTTGCCATCTGCTGGGGGATTTCCTCCCCTTGTCATTTTCCTGGGATTTATGGGTGGTGCAGATCCTGGAATGCCTGACCCTTCCATTCTAAGCCTACTTTAGAGATAAAGGACTGTTTGCTTGTCAGGATTTGTAAACAATCCAATATGGACGCTCTGTACCCTGGCTGCATGAGAAAGGAGACGTCGTTCAGATGAACTTGTGACAGAGTGGACTCTCTACTATACACCATCAAAATAAACGTTTTAATGATGTTTTATAAAAATAATGGAGATAAATTATTACAACTCCTTAAAAAAAGAAACTGTAAAGACTAGAGAGAAGGCTCAGCAGTTAAGACCACTAGCTGCTCTTCCAGAAGACCCAGGTTTGATTCCCTGAACCCACATGATGTCTCACAACAATTTCTACCTCCATTTTTCTGAGGGGTCCAATAACTTCTTATGAACTCTTGGAGTACCAGGAATTCATGGGGTACACAGACATACATGTAGGCAAAGCACATATACATATAAAATAAAATTTAAAAATGGAAACTTCCTCCACATTGATATTATTAAATAAGTAAGTGGGGAAAGAGAGGAAAAAACAACACTTGTCCTTATTATGGAAAACCTAACATTATATAGAAGGAACGAGACTAAAGTCTCATAAGATATCCTTTCACAACTCAACAACTGTGAAATAATCCTCTACAACTCAAAAGCGAACACTGCTCTTTATGTTGTGAGAAATGGAGGGCTTTTTTTTTCTATCAAAGGTAATCAGGCAAGGGTCCACATTTCTTGAACTCCTGCTTCCCTTGAACCTATTAACCAGTCTCATCAGATTGGGAACTCTATGAAATTGAGCTTCTATCAGTGGGATGAGTTGCAATCACCACTTACACCAGTGATAAAAGATAGGCCATTTTGGCTGGTGTGTTTACTAGCCTTCTCTGGGCTCTGGTGCACCCCGTTTTACAAAAAGAAAGGCCCTGTGCCAAAATACCTTTGCTTTGTTCTATTGTTCTTTTGGGGAACACCAAGATTGTTCTTTCCACAACAAAGTTCCTCAGTAACTTGAATAGTTTATTTCCAACCCGAGGATGCTTCTACTGGGCTTGCTGTTTTAAAATGCAGGCTTTGTTACTATTATTTGGACATAGAGAAGCCAATAGATAGGGAGCACATCCTTGCCTGATCATGCTGAACACACTTTTGAAGAGGAAGGGACATAGGATCCCTCACAGAGCCACACAGAGAGGAAATGGTCAGTGCAGAGAGGGTTAGGATTTGAGCTTTAAATTAACTGTTTTGTATATGAAAGATAGATTTGTAGGCCAGGCAGGCTTATCCAATCGATAGTGATTGTCTAGTTGTGGAAAGTGCTTTGTCTCCCAAAGACAGCAAAGTACTAAGATGTCAAGAAGCCACAACACCTGGTGAATATGCACACCCAAAATATGGAAGTACGTGTTTGGTCTCCCAAGGTGACTCACTTGTGTGGCTGGTTGCCTGACATCTCAAGTCTTTTCCAGATAGACTTTCCCAAGGGCCTTAAAAGTCTCCCATTTCTGTGATTTGATCACTCCAGGATGGAATATTTCTGTATTATATATAAAGTTTTAGGTTTTAATCTCTAGTAACCTTAAAACAGACAAAAACATCTCCCGATTCAGAACAAGAAAAGTTAACCCTAAGCAAGGCAGGCACCTTTATTGACAAACTCCTATGTTAGTATGCATTCAAAGTATCTCTTCCTTTTGTTTCAGCTACAACTTTTTGGAGGAAATTGATAATGCCCAGAGGTGTTCCTGTCCACCATCTTTATGACATAAACTGAGAATTCCTCCATTTTACCATTTTGGACATATGCTCCATGACCTTGACATAAGCTTTCCCCCAAAACATGTCCAGAATGATTCTCTCTTGAACCATACCCTTAAAGTGAGCTTTCTTATAATGCATGCAGATAGACTCCATGAATAAATTTTCTTTGTTCAGAAAGGACATTGATTTATTCTTACCTGCTACAGATAATAAATATTCCTCTACTCTTTTATCTCCTGACTATATACTTTTTATGTAAATCCTTTGTATTCAGTTACAGAGAGAAAGTGAAAAGCAAGATGGAAGCCACCGAGTAAAGAGCACCCTCAGGTTTCAACTACTTGTATCACATCATGTAGGTCTTGATAGGCTAGAAAAATGATGAGACCTCAAGTCATTGAGGAGCAGGGAAAGTGCGAAGACAACAGATAAAGGAGGCTGATGGTCACTTCCTTGTTTTCCTCTGGGTTTTGCCTGTCACCCATTAGAAGAACTTGAATTGTTTTAGTAAGTTACTTATCATTAAAACTTAAAACATCTTTAATAGCTGAGTAGTACTCCATTGTGTAAATGTACCACATTTTCTGTATCCATTCCTCTATTGAAGGACATCTGGGTTGTTTCCAGCTTCTGGCTATTATAAATAAGGTTGCTATAAACATGGTGAAGCATGTGTCCTTATTACATGTTGGAGCATCTTCTGGGTATATGCCCAGGAGTGGTATAGCTGGGTCCTCTGGTAGAACTATGTCCAATTTCCGGAGGAACCACCACACTGATTTCCAGAGTGGCTGTACCAGCTTGCAATTCCACCAGCAATGGAGGGGTGTTCCCCTTTCTCCACGAACTCTCCAGCATCTGCTGTCACCTGAGTTTTTGATCTTAGCCATTCTGACTGGTGTGAGGTGGAATCTCAGGATTGTTTTGATTTGCATTTTCCTGATGACTAAGGATGTCATTTCTTTAGGTGCTTCTCAGCATTTGGTATTCCTCAGTTGAGAATTCTTTCTTTAGCTCTGTACCCCATTTTTCTTTTTTTATTAGATATTTTCTTTATTTACATTTCAAATGATATCTCCTTTACCAGTTTCCCCTCCAGGAAAAAAAACAACACCCTCTCCTGTTTCCTGGCCTTGGCATTCCCCTACACTGGGGCATAGAACACAACAATATGAACTAACTAGTATCCTCAGAGCTCCCAGAGATTAAACAACCAACCAAAGAGTACACATGGTGGGACTCATGACTCCAGCTGCATATATAGCAGAGGATGGCCTAGTCAGTCATCAATGGGAAGAGAGGCCCTTGTACCCCATTTTTAATAAGGTTATTTGGTTCTCTGAAGTTTAACTTCTTAAGTTCTTTATATATATTGGATATTAGCCTTCTATCAGATGTAGGGTTGGTAAAGATCTTTTCCCAATCTATTGGTTACTGTTTTGTCCTATTGACAGTATCTTTGCCTTACAGAAGCTTTGCAATTTGATGAGGTCCCATTTGTCAATTCTTGATCTTACAGCATAAGCTATTGGTGTTCTCTTCAGGAATTTTTCCCCTGTCCCCATGTGCTCAAGGCTCTTCCCCACTTTCTTTTCTATTAATTTCTGGTTTTATGTGGAGGTCCTTGATCCATCTGGACTTGCATTTTGTACAGGAGATAAGAATGGATTGATTTGCATTCTTCTACATGGTGGTTATGCCAGTTGAACCAGCACCATTTGTAGAAAATGCTGTCTTTTTTCCATTGGCTTGTTTTAGTTCCTTTGTCAAAGATCAAGTGACTATAGGTGTGTGGGTTCATTTCTAGGTCTTCAGTTCTATCCATTGATCTACCTGACCATCACTGTACCAATACCATGCAGTTTTTACCACGATTGCTCTGAAGTACAGCTTGAGAATTCATGAAGTTCTTAGGCAAATGGATGGAACTAGAAAATATCATCCTGAGTGAGATAACCTATTCAAAAAAGAACACACATGGTATGCACTCACTGATAATTGGATATTAGCCCAGAAGTTCAGAATATGCAAAATACAATTCACAGACTACATGAAGCTCAAGAAGAAGGAAGACCACAGTGTGAATACTTCATTCCTTCTTAGAGGGGGGATCAAAATACCCATGGGAGGAGATACAGAGACAAAGTGTGGAGCAGAGACTGAAGAAAAAGCCATCCAGAGACTGGCCCACCTGGGGAATCCATCCCATATACAGTCACGAAACCCAGACACTATTGTGGATACCAACAAGTGTTTGCTGACAGGAGCCTGTTACAGCTGTCTCCTGAGAGGCTCTGCCAGTGCCTGGAAAATACAGAGGTGTATGCTCTCAGGCAACCATTGGACTGAGAACAGGGTCCCCAATGGAGGAGCTAGAGAAAGGACCCAAGGAGCTGAAGGGGTTTGCAGCCCCATAGGAGGAGCAACAAGACAAACCAACCAGTACCCCCAGAGTTCCCAGCGACTAACCCACCAACCAAAGAGAACACATGGAGGGACCCATGACTCCAGCTGCAAATGTAGCAGAGGATGGTCTTGTGGGACATCCAGTGAGAGGAGAGGCCTTTGATCTTGTAAAGGCTCAATGCCCTGGTATAGAGGAATGCCAGAACAGGGAAGCAGGAGTGAGTGGGTTAGTGAACAGGGGAAGTAGGGAAGGGATAGGGGGGTTGAAAGGAAAATGAGGAAAGGGGATAAAATTTGAAATGTAAATAAAGAAAATATCTAATAAAAACTTAAAACATCATTCGTTTCTATAACTCAAGACAAGCTTTCTTTCCAGTTTGTACTGAGACTTCAGTATATCATTAGCATCATGTGTCACAATATAAACAGTGCATTCATTCAATCAGTATTTTCAGAGCCCATTCAGTGTGCTATCCACTGTAATGGATACTGGGGAGAAAATGGTGAAAGGACAAACATGGGCTCTAAGGCAGAAGGCAAATAATACACAAAGAGATGCAAGGCTGCAATAAAGCTTAAACGTGCTTCAAGTCACCAAGAACTAAGACTGGGGCAAGATTCTTGAAAGTAAATTAGGAAGGCGACTATCAGATGATAGTCCCCCAAATAGTGTATCTATGACTATGTGTGAAGCTACACATGCTAATGAAATGTTCTGGGGTAAGGTAAAGCAAGGTGCAATGTGCTCTGTGAATTATAAGTTACAAAGAGGTCACTAGGTGAGAGAGAGAGAGAGAGAGCAGACACACGTGTTCAAAGGCATGAGCTCAAAAGAGTTTCCATTTTCTACAGAATATGGAGAATTATCAGAAATATGAAATGAAAAAGGAGATTTATGAAAAAATGAAAAATTTAATCTTGTGCACATATGTGTGTGGCACACATGCATGGGTATGAGTGTGTGTGTGTGTGTGTGTGTGTGTGTGTGTGTGTGTGTGCATGTCTGCCTCAATCTGCCTTTCCACTGTGTTTACTAAGGCAGAGCTTATCCATTGCAGCTAGTCTAGTGAGCCAGCTTCCCCAGGAGGGTCCCACGTCTATGCATCCTGAGTCTTGGCATTACTGGTGTCCACCATACTTACTTGGCTTATTGCATGTGGGCTGAGGCTCTGAACTAAAGTCCTCAAATTATATGACAAGTGCTTTATTTTCAATTTTCTAAAATGCCCGAATCTTCCTTCCCTCCTATTGGAAAGTCAATACAACATAAGAATTGCTTAAAGACATTCAGTGTCCCTCAGCTTTTCGTTCAGAAGTGTTTTGTTAATGAGCCACTCCTATCTCTAGCCTTCCTTCCTGCAACTTCATGCTTTGTCTCATCATCATAAGCCAATTGCCAAATGGTGGTTTCCATTCC
The DNA here is from genome assembly GCA_019843815.1 of Montemys delectorum. Classification (NCBI taxonomy): domain Eukaryota; kingdom Metazoa; phylum Chordata; class Mammalia; order Rodentia; family Muridae; genus Montemys; species Montemys delectorum. The sequence continues at coordinate 21,105 of JADRCD010121390.1, forward strand.
AAACCTACTTTCACAATCCTAGCGCCTTCTAATGCACGGTTTGTTCCCTGTTCCATGCTCTTCTTTCAGCAACAGATTTGCTTTCAGAAAAGCAGCCTGGAGGAACAGCAAGCACAATGTGCAGTCCATCAAGCACAGAGGGCGTTTCCAACAACCCACTCCCTGCTCATAAATCACAGAACAATTGTTCTTACTGATTTGCTCAGAAATTCAATTTGATTTTCAACCCAATGATTTTGATTGATAAAAGTCATATGCATTAATGGTCTCTATTCTTTAGTTCTTAAAAAAAAAAACCAGAATGCTTACTAACCAACTTATTAAAAAGTGAAATTGTAATCCATTACAGTTATGCAGTAGAAATTATCATTATGAAACTAAATCCTCCTCTCTACATAGTGAGAGAAGATGCCCAACTTCAAGAGTCTTTGGAAGGAATCCAATCAGCCCTAGGCTTCCTTTCCAAGGAAGCTGATATCCACCCATGTGGAGATCTGCAATTCCAAAACATGTACCCAGAGGTCAGTGAGATTTTCAAGGAAACAAGTAATGTCTCAATGACTGGAGATGTTTGTATAACTTCATCATATTTCTCTGTGGTAAGCTTGATGTTTTTTTTTTTTTTTTTCAACTTTGGAACTTTGGAAGTCTATATGGTAATAGCTATTATAAAAAACAAAGATCAGGTATCAAGCACAAGTTCCAGAAAAGGAAAATTAAAAATGTAAAGGAAAACTCAAACAATACAAGCTTTTCCTTTTATTTAGGCTTGAGGATCTAAAAACAAGCCAATGGCCAGAGACATCAATAACCCTCACTAGTTAGATCGCATGAGCTGCAAATGTATTCTTAGACACAAACTGACATGAAAGAAGCAGTACTTATGCTTGTGGACATGTGGAAAAGATCCCCGTACAAGATGAGCATTAGGACACCCACTGACTCTTCCAGAAAATGTGTCAAAATCAGTTGAAGAATAAATGGCACCAAGACGACGATGGCATTGTGACATGGTAAAGGAAATAGACTGGCTACAAAGAGAAAAATGCATAGGGCATCTTGCAAGATGAGCACAGTGTTTTCATGATCCTCCTACATTGTTGTTGGAGGCAAGCTTTGATGAAACAAGGAGGTGATTATTGATTTGAGCCTTCTAATTTAGGATAGGTACCCAAGAACCTCTCATCAACCTAGAAAGTAGCAATGTACTATGTTCCAGTTCTCAAGACTGGAACCCTGAGATTCCACAACCCCATTGTGGAAGAGCAGACAGACCACAAGTATTACAGACATGGATTACTTCATACTTCTGTCTAGTAGAAAAACAAAAGAATTAGTGTGTGGCTCCTAAGAAATGTTTGAGCAAATATATGCAGATTTATCAGCCTCTCACAGTTGCTGGAAGTGACTCAGGTTTGGTGGCCCATTGAGCTGGACCTTCCCTGGAATGTTATGAGTCATGTGGGCATCAACTGGATAAGGCAACCTTACAAGTCTTCATTTTTACCTCTTTTATGGATTTCTTTTGTATTATTATGAAAATTTAATTACATCTTTCCTCCCATGTTGACATTGCATGCACCTAACCAAATTCCAACAAAACCCATGAGCAGATAGGAGGAAAAGTAATTAACCTTTTAGCCAAGCACTACAGAATAAAATTAGGACTTTTTAAGAGCACCCCATGAAGTATGTTTAAAATTTTAATGCTATCACAGGTTCTATGAGTTCATATGTATATGAACTCTGTTATATCTGGAAAAATATTTTCTTGGAGTCATGTGCTACCTATGGTTCTTATAATCTTTCTGTCTTCTCTACTTCATAGATTCATAAGCCTTGAGGGAAGAAATGCAATTTAGGTTCCCATTTAGGAATAAGTGCTCTAAAGTCTCTCACTCTCTACACGTTGTCCAGTTGTGGGTCTCTCTGTTTATTCCCATCTACTATAAGAAGCTTCTCTGATGAAGTCTAGGTGAGGTGCTGATATATAAATATAGTACAATGTCCTTTTATTGTTATGTTCAAGGTATACATTGCCTGAGTCCATTGACCTGTTGTGAGGTAACCCACCACAGAACACAAAGAAGTGCTTAAAATCAAATATAAAGTCTTTATTCTCACTGGCCTGTAGATGCAGATGGAACTCTCCCAAGTCACTCAGCCTTGAGCCTTGCCATTCTTGGCCTTTTATGTATAAAAACCACATCATTTTTTCATACACTTTAAGCATCAAGAATAGATAGCAATATGCAGAGCTATAAAAGCCAAGAAAGCAAGGTTAGTACATTTAGGGACTTTCCTAGAACTGTGAACTATGATGTAGGTCTTTGTTTTCATTTTGGCTGGTCTTAGTGTCTATGTACTGAGTTCTTAGGTAATAATGGTGCCTCTAACAGGGTATCAGTTGTATTAAGGTCTGGGGACTTCTTACAGACCTATCTGTGAAAGAGTAGCCAGTGTCCAGTTCACATGAGTAGTACAGTGGAAAACTATATACAGATTAGATGTCACTCACTAGTCCCCAAGTCCTATTCTTAGAATGATGGGTGTTCAATCATTCTAAGAATACACTCAATATAACCGCATTTATTAGTTGCTTTGAGCATTTCTGTGACCAAATATCTAAGAAGAAAAAACCTAGAAGAGAAAAAGAGTTATGCTGATTTACAATGCAAAGGAATGCCACCCATCATGGCAGGGAAGGTCATGGCAACAGAAACACAGGGAAGCTGGTCACATTCTTTCTGCAGTCAGGAAGCAGAGAGCAGGAATGCTATGCTCATCTGTTTTCCTCCTTTTGATTCAATTCATACTCCATCCCATTGGAAAGGTGCTGCCCACATTTAGGGTGGATCTTTACAGGTCAGTAAACCTAGTTTAGTCAATCCCCCACAGGCATGCACAAAGGTTTGTCTCCCTGGTGATCCTAGATCTTAACAAATTGACAAGATTAACAGTCCCATTGTCCTTTCTGGAAAACACAGGGCCTTAGTCACAACTCAGAAACCCAACTCCCTTTGCTGTTTCATCCCAGTCCTAACAAAAGGACAGCATGACACATTTAGAGGGAAAATGGCTATGCATTCATTTGATATTCTTAGCTCCCTAGTTCCTCTACAACTGGGTCCAGCCTAGCTCTTTCCAATGTGTTTGTCTCAACCCTTCGAGCCTAGTGAATTCCCGATTTTTCTGAAACTCCTTCCAGTCGTTTCTAAAAATTCCCAAGTCTCCAAGGGCTCATGACTTTCTCCTCTGTCATCTTTTATAGAATGTCTTGCTTCAAGAGCTTATGTGTGGACCATTACATCAAGATATATGTTATGACTATTGTGTTTTATGAAAAAAAAGAGAGAGAGAAAGGAGTCAGGATTGTTTTATAGAGGTACAGTGAGGTGGAAGAGAGTGCCTCTGTAGGACCATGCTGGGGCATCCCTTCCCCCTGAGTTACTACCCATAGGGCAAGTGGATATAATACAGAATAGAGTTTATTTAGGGGCTTGGGAAAGGGAGTTGAGAAGGGAGTAGAGACAGAGAGTAGGGAGAAGGGAAGGGGAGAGGAAAGGAGAGGAGAGGAGAGGAGAGGAGAGGAGAGGAGAGGAGAGGAGAGGCTGGCCAAGAACATGTGGAAAGGAGGAGAGCAGGAAGAGGAGATACAGAGAAAATGGTCAGGGAGAGAAGGGAAACAGAAAGAATAAGAGAGTAAGAGAGTGAGGAGGGGGCAAACAGCCCCTTTTATACTAAGCCAGGCATACCTGGCTGTTGCCAGGTAACTGTGGGGTAAAACCTAGAAGGAATGCTAACATTCCTCTGCTTTGATTTAAGTTTTAAAAAGGAAAAACTAGAAAGAGGCAATAGTTAAGTAGGAATAGGGTCATCGTGATCTTTAGCTACTTCCTGTTGACTTGGAGTGACTTATCTCTGGGAAACCTAAGAAAATCGAGATGAGGGTGTTGGTCTAATCTTAGGAGAGTTGGCTGTTTCCTTGATGTCCAGGGTCTGTGGAACCATCTGCAGATAGGAAGGAGCAGATCCAGTAGAAGCATCTGTCTGTGAGAGCAGATTGGAACATCTCTGGGTTGCTTCTCTAGAGCTGTCCTGGATGTAGATTTTGAGTAAACACCTGGACTTAGCAAGATGCTAAAACACATATAGGCATATTAGAGGTAGAGAATAACATTAAGTACTTCTGGGAGAAAAGAATTTTTCTAAGGTGTACATTTGAAACCATTAGGTCTTGGTGGTTAGGGTGAAGGAAGTCTCAATCCCAGGGAACAGGAAAGGAATCCCACCTCTGGAATAGGTGACAGATAGGAACTTAGCCTATTGATTGGCAGGCGTACTTATCTGGATGTAGTCTACTTGGTCTATGAGAGGTAGATATCAGTGCATTTCCTAGAGCTTATAAATTTATAAATGAAATAAATTTGTTAACAGCATGAACAGACTTTAAGGTGAGGTTAGAGAAAACAAAAATCTTTTATGAAGCAGAAATAGCATAAAGGGCTTTTTTCTTCTGTTGAAGAGACTGAATATATACATATACACACATATATACATATACATACAGCACAATGAGAAACAATGTTAAGTTTACATTTAAAAAACAGTTACAGGAAACTCAAAACCTTGACCTTGTGAATATGATAGTTGATCACACAGATTTAGCATGAGAAACACCTCAACTCTCTAGTTAAAAGACAATCAAAGGAAACTTAAAATTTGAACTTATGATTAAAAGTTGGATTGTATGGTAGGATGTTTTATTAGGGATAGGCTAATCTATAAGAACTCTATTGAATAGCTTTTAGCTAAGATGGTGCTGAAGCAATAGCATCAGAAAACCTCATCTGCCCACAACAAAGATGACAGTCAGTCACAGGACTGCCCCTGGTTAAGATGGTGCTGAAGCAGCAGCTCTGTCCACAGGGAAAGCATGTGTGTGCTATATCTTAGAATGGAAAGACAGAAATGTGACAGAGTCAAAACATAAAGATGAATCTAAGCAGCACAATGTGAGGGGTGCAACTGTGGGGCGGAGCCTAGAAGCAACGCTAACAATGACAGTGGCATGTTTTGTTTACTACTCCTCACTCTACCTAGTGGTCTAATAAATATCAATTGGTATATTCTAAGAAGCATTTCTCATTCCAGTTCATTAGTGTTTTATAAAATGCTTTCCCCAAATATTACACATCATATACAGAAGAAGGTAACATTTTATAGATGCAATTTTTTTGGTTTAACAGGTGAAGTGAATTCTATTCATCCAAGACCTTCTTCAAGACTTTAATGTAGTGGCTCTCAACTTTCCTAATGCTGTGACCTTTTAATACAGTTCTCATATTGTAGTGACCCCCAACCATAAAATTAATTTCATTGCTACTTCATAACTGTAGTTTTGCTACTGTAATGAATCATAATGTTAATATCTGTTTTCCAATGGTCTTAGGCGACCCCTATGAAAGGGTGATTTGACCCCTGAAGCGGTTGTGACTCATAAGCTGAGAACTACTGCTTTAAGCTAAGATCTAATGTGCTATCTGTTTCCAAGCCCATGCATTTCTTCATCAAAACAAAAATGTCTACCTCCCATTCAAGTCTATATGAACTACATTGCTCTGTGTTAAAAGTCATTGAGAAGATGCTAGGTTTAAAATTTAGAAGTTGAAAATATGCTTCTACCATGACAAATTACAGTACTATGTTAGCACTTATGATTACAAACACTAAAATAAATGATGGCTGTAAAGAGAAAGAATATATGCTAGTCATTTTTTAGTAAGCCTTTATCCTCCATTAGTCTATTTGATGTATAGCCAGGTCAATCAATTATAACTATAATAAAAAAATTTTGCTTGACTAAGAATAGAAATATCGCTCAGATCATATTTTTCTAAAAAAATTCTATAGATAGCTTTATAAGAATAGAAAGATACTTGAAATTTCATATTTGGAGATGACAGGTGAAATTTCAACCTGCCAGGGTTAAAATAATTGTAGCATATAGTGATGTCTTGGCATCTAAAGCTGTTGTATTGATGCGGGGGAAAGATACTGGCTTAATATAGCAAGACAATTTAAATACAGAGGATTCAAAAGAGCAGACATAGAGAAGAGGCTTCACAAGTGCCTGGAGCTAAATGTATTGATTGAAAAGATCAGCATACTTACAGAAGCATCCATTAAGCCAAAATATTCATTGTAACCAGGGAAACCAGGGGAAAATGGGAAGCTCTTAAACAATGAAAAGGCTTTTGTTTTCTTGAGATGAGACCTGAATATATCTGTCTCCACCCCGGAAACATTCCTAGCTGAGGAGATACTGACAGTTGATGTCTTCTGGGGGATGGAGGGTTTTCTTTAAGGGCGTGGTCCATGGTAGGTCAGCTACACTCCAGTGGAAGGTCCATACCCAGGAATGTATGGGAACTATAAATTGGACTCAAGCAGGGTTTGGGGGATTTTTAGAGGTTTTTTGGGGGGTCGGTAAGATTGTAACTCGATTACACAATTTCTCCCTTCTTTTTATTCTCTCCAGACCCTCATATTTGTTCCCTCCTCACTCTCCTCCTTCAAATTCATGACCTCCTTTTTCATTAATTACTACTACATACGTATATGTATTTTGATATACACACTCCTAATTACAACTGCAGAGTCCATATAATGTTATTTTTATGTATGTTTTCAGAGTTGATCATTTGGCTCTGACAACCAATTGCTGTGATACTCTCTGGGACTACCTCTCCAACCCAGCTTTACTTGTTTGCCTGTAGTTCTTTGTGTAGAGCTAAGGACTCTTGAGCTACTGCACATCCAGATTGGCATGTTCATTCGCATCATCCATGTTCATTTGTGTAGTCATGTTGCTGATATTTTAAAGTATAGCTTCTGATGATAAAAGGAGATAAAATCTTCCAGCAAATTTCCTTATACTCCCCAACTTATGATATTTCTATCCACTCTTCCACAATGTTTCCTGAGCCTCAGGTGTGGGAGCATTTTGAAGATATATCCATTGGGATTGGGCTGGACAACTGTGCATTTTGCCAATCAGTTTTTTTAAGAGGACATGAAGTTGAAGGCATAAGGATGTAGAGGAAGATCTAGGAGGACTTACTTAGGGGGAGGACAGAAGTGAATATTATTAAGATTCATTGTATGAAGTCCTAAACTAGTTAATAAAACCATTAGTTTTTAAAAACTTGGCACAGTGATGTGCTTGGAAGAAAGTGGTATGCTTGTAAGTGGGTAGAGACAGGTAGGTTCCAGGGACTCACTGGCCAGCCAGCCTAGCCTACTAGGCAAGCTCCTAGCTAGTGCTGAACCCTGGCTTAAACACACAGAGTGGGTTGTGTCTGTAGAGCAGCACCCACAGTTGATCTCAAACCTCCACATACATATACGAACACATATACTTGAACATGCATGAGCATGCATATACATAGATACTCACAAATAAAATTTTAAAAGGGTTATAAAGAACCTAGTGTACTGTGCAGAACAGAGATTCTCTCTGATCTGTGAGGTTAATATATTCAGGTTTCTCCCAGACACAAAAGGAAATGTTTTGAAATCAAAGGGTAAATTTCTGCCTTCTGAGGCAGAGAAGACCCTGCTGTAGGATAGATACATGCAGATGAATGATAGAACTGGCTTCTGCCTTCTTCAAGTTCTTTGTTCCTTTAAGTGTCACTGTCATAAGTCAGCTACAGGACATACCGCTCAGGTCACTAGCCACCATCATTTTAAAGAAATAAACCAACCACCAGAACTTGAATTGTCCTCAGCCTTCTCCACTTTTCACTACTTCTTCGTTTTTCCTTTTCCTCCTCTTCCTCCCCCTCCTCCTCCCTGCTACCCCTCTTCCTCCTCTTCTTCCTTTTCTCCTTCTCCTGCTGACCTATTTCACATCAAGTCCCGGAAACTCTTAAGTTTCTCAAATTTCTCCAAGGCAATCATAACATTTTGTTCATTTCTAAGCTCTTCTTTAAAATATAATCACATAGCACATATGGGTTATTATACAACCAGTACTCTGCATTAACCCAAACATGCTATAAGCAGACCCTTTCACTCCAATGGAATCATTAGGAGAAACTTATAGCATGTTTGGGTTAATGCAGAGTACTGGTTGTATAATAACCCATATGTGCTATGTGATTATATTTTAAAGAAGAGCTTAGAAATGAACAAAATGCAGAGTTTACCAAAACAGGATTAGGTGAATCATCTAAATGCATAATCTTGTGATGCACTAGTTCTCAAAATTCCACCCTCTCTCATTTATGCTTTCAGCCCTTGACTGTTTTATCCTAAGTAGCTATTTGAGTCTATAAAATTTCTACAGAAAATTTTTAATGTCTAATTAATGTCTATCAACCTCAATGCTCACTTGAAGATATGCATTTTCTTGACTGACAAGTGCTATATTTCATGTTTCCTTTCAATTGTACTCTATTCAATACACTAAGACTTTGGAATAGTCATCATGGTCAGGTTTAAAGAATAATGGAGGGGGCTGGGATGTCATGTGTGAAAGAGATCATGAATGGTCAATGAGTGCTGTTCTCCTTGCTTTGGAGGAGGAGACAGCAAGAAGAAAAGTGCTGCTGCCCTGTTGTGTTGATAACTGGCACAGAAAGTGCTGTGATAAGAGAAAGAGTATGGATTTGGGGGTCATATGGGTAGCTATGTGAGTAGCCCAAAAATAAATGACTGGGTTTTTTTTATTTAAGTAACAGAAATGAAAAATATAAGCATTTCATTTCTTCAACAAATGCTATAGAGTACCCGGTTTCATGTTATCCCAGCCTGGTCGTAAACTAGAAATATAGCCAAGGGTGATGAACTTCTGATCTTCCAGCCTCCACTTTCCAAGTGCTGGGATTACAAGTGTGTGCCATCATGCACAGTGTATGTGGTGCTAGGAACTGAATCATCACTCTGTGTGTGGTAGGCAAACACTCCATCAACTGAGTTACACACACACACACACTAATATATATATATATATATATATATATATATATATAGAGAGAGAGAGAGAGAGAGAGAGAGAAATAGAGAGAGTGTGTGTGTATATGTGCACGTGTGCGCACATGCACGTGTGTGCATGTGTTGAAAAAAGATAATTTTGGCTCTTACTTCATAGCACATACAAGTACTTAATTTGGGATGAATCACAAACCCAAATGTAAATGCCAATAATTACAGCACCTCTAAATCAAACCTAGGAAAATATCGTTGGAATTTTAAGATGGGTAAAGATGAGTTTCACAGGACATGAAGAACATTAACCATAACAGAAAACGTTAATAAATTGGACTTCCTCAAATTATACTTGTCTCGTATTCAAAGAACATGATTAGGAGAATAAAAAGAAAAGCCATATGCTGGGTGAAATATCTACAGCCCACAAAACCAAAGCAGGACTTGTATTTAGGAAGCAGAATGTATTCATATAATTCAATAGCAAAAAGGTTAAATGGCTTAATAAAATACGTGTGAAAACCTAAATAGGTATTCACAGAATAAAATATAGCCAATAAACACATTTTAATGTTTTGGGCAGCCTTATCCATGAGGGAAAACAAAAGTTACTAGCACAGTGAGATGATAAGTCACTATACCACTAAGTGGGCTAGAAGGAAAGACAGACAACAGGATGTATACACAAGAATGCAGGACAATTGAAACATGCATGTGGTCAGGAGCTGGAAACACTACAAGCACTTAGTAGAAGTCTTTGTTTTCTTTAAAGGTTAAACACACATTGGCCCTATGTTTTAGTAAGCCCACCCATAGGTATGCAAGATAAGTAGTTATCTGCTAAACCAGGCAGGCATTTATAAGACAAACTCATACGTTATTACACTTTCAAAATATCCTGTCCTTTAGCTTCAGCTAAAGGTTTCTAGGAAAAAAAAAAAAAAGCTGCCACCAGTGATGGCCCACGTCTTTAATCCCAGCACTTGGGAGGCAGAGGCAGGTGGATTTCTG
>JADRCD010121394.1:0-10182 GCA_019843815.1 Montemys delectorum
AGAGAGGGAGGAAGGGAAGGGGGAGAGGGAGAGGGAGAGAGAGAGAGAGAATGTGTGTGTGTGTTCATGCATACAGGTGCCCATGGAAACCAGGAGCAGGTGTTGTACTCCTTGGAGCTTGTAGGCTTAAATTTTTCAGAACCTAGTTTATTTAGGGTTCTTAAACACTTCAACCTACCTTCTAGCCCGCTTTCCTTCTAGTTCACTTCTTCTAGAAGTAGTAGAAAAAGAAGGTTAATTGGGAAAAGGAAGTTGTGGACCTGTTTTGAAGTAGTTCTTTGGGGTGAGTTCACTCTTCATTGTCAGGATACCAGCAGTCCAGTTCAATAGCAAACACCAAACATGAATCGGTAGCAGCAGCAAGATCCAGCAGAAACAGCAAGGCTCTGCCTAGTCAGCATGATTCAGTGGAAACAGTAGAAGTGGCCAGAATCAGCCAGAATGCCATGAGAAGTTCTCTGGTGCATTTCTCTAGGAAATGAAGACCAGAGATGACCAGCGAAGACCAGTGAATTATTACCTGGGATAACACCGCTAGAGCATCCTCTCACTGTTTGTGGGGTTCAATTTATATTCTTTCTAAACATCACGTGCCCTCTCAAGTGTCTGTTTTCAGCAAAACATCCCATGCTCTATCACAAGACAGCTTCCAGAAAAACATCACGTGACACAACTGAATTGTTAAAGAAACCAGAAATTTCCACTTTAGGAGCTGGAGCTAAAGGCATAGTGAGCCACCTTATTTGGGAGCTGGAAACTGAACTCTGGTCCTTCAGAAGGGCAGCACGTATTCTAAACTCCTGAGCTGTCTCTCTCCAGCCTGGTGTGTCTTTTGAGACAGGGACTTGGCTGGCCTGGAACTTTCTTTGCTATCAAGGATGACCTTAAACTCCTGATGCTCTTCAGCCTGGGTTCAGATTTTAGTTTTTTCTTCTCACAGGACTCAGGCCGTTTCTCCTTTCCTGTTTGTCACCATCTTTCCCATCCACTGAGTAAGATTTACTATAAAACTCCATCAAATTTCAAACATATGGATCCTAGCACCTCTATTTTCATTTTACACAATATTTTCATTGCTATTTATTTTAGGTAAAAGGGCAAGGAAAAACATGCTGACCCAGACTTGACCCAAAACTAGGGCAAAGAAACAGAATTCCACCAATCCCTGAGCCTCAAGATAAGGCCACAAATGACATCCCCAGGCTGATAGTCCTGGGTTCTATAAGAAATAGGCTGTGCAAGCCATGGGGAGCAAGCCAGTAAGCAGCATCCCTCCATGGCCTCTGCACCAGCTCCCGACTCCAGGCCCCTGCCCTGTTTGAGTTCCTGTCCTGGTTTCTTTCAGTGATGGACTACAGTGTGGAAGAGTAAGCCAAATAAACCCTTTTCTCAACAACTTGCTTTTTGGTCATGGTGTTTTGCTGCAGCAACAGAAACCCTAACTAAAACAGAGACTCTCTCTCCTTAAATTTGTTCAGTGTTGCTGGTTAGGAGAAAAAAAAAGCCTTTCTTGTGCTCTCAGATGTTCAAATTAGTCTCAGATGGCCTCTTTCCTTCACACAGCATTTATTTTCTCCTCTGGGTTTATTTTTACAGGCCCAGAGAAGGCCGAGTTCTACAGAGGAGGGGCAGCATCTCGGCTGGCACTTGGTTACAAAGAATTCTTTGTATGGGGGTTTAGTGAGCTTGTTCAAGGCTGGGCTGGAGAACATTGGCCTTTAAAGTTTCCTTTCAGCTGGTGCTGAGCACCCTACCCAGACAGCAGTAGAACGGAGATGGCTAAGATAAGGAACAGTGAGTCGGCAGACACAGTTGCACAGATTACTGTAGCTGAAACACTTCTCCGTGGCACTAACATCAGCAAACAAGGGACGAAAGGCACCAGGACCGCACCTTGATTCTTGTGCAGTATCATTCAAGTCGTCTCCCAGTGGAGGGTGTTTAGACCATGGTGTCCTCTAACGAATACGCCACTGTGTTAGTTCTGCCAAGGTAATCTAGGGACCTGTTTAATGGGTTGGAATAATGAAGAGCTTTTAGATGAGAACTTCCTTGTTTACTTTTTCTAGTCTCTATTTGAGGGAGGTGAGGAAAAGCTGAAAAGCCTTGGCTTCCTTGCACCTGTAACCAGCTGCCGGCTGGGGACAATTCTGCATGGATTTTATCACTCTTTCCGGCCGCCAGGACAGCTTTGATTTGCCACGTATTGCCTGATTTGCCACGTATTGCTCGTGTCTATGACTAGGCAGGTGTTGGTTATTTAAAAAAAAAAAAAAACCAAACAACTCACTCCGCCAGGCAGTGGTGGCGCACACCTTTAATCCCAGCACTTGGGAGGCAGAGGCAGGCGGATTTCTGGGTTCGAAGCTAGCCTGGTCTACAGAGTGAGTTCCAGGACAGCCAAGGCTATACAGAGAAACACTGTCTCAAAAACAAAACAAAACAAAACCCCCCAAAAACCAAAACAAAACAAAAACAAACAAACAAAAAAACCCCCAAAACCAAACCAAACCCAAACCCAACCAACCAACCAACCAAACAACCAAACAAAAAAACCAAACTTCACTCCATCATAAAAGAACTTACAGTTTAGTGGGGAGAGGAAAAACAACTTTAATACAGAAGCCTATTATTGTATGAGACAGATCAAAGGATGAGATGTTAAAACCCCCTTTGGGAGACCTAAAGAGGTCACACTTACAAGTGGTCACACTTACAAGTGGCAAGGATGTGATGTGGGACTCTGCAAAGTAACCCAGGCACGCAGCTTTGAATGCTGGAGCGGTAGGAAGGGGTTCTGGCTGAGAGTACTCAACAGTAAGCACATCAGCTTCCGTGGGTCCTATTCATTCTTTTCCTTTAGAGCTCTCAACAGCGGGCTGATAACCAGCTACATTTGCTCCAAGGCATTATATTTAAACCTTCTGAAAGGAAACGCCCCGCTAACTTCTCAGGAACTCGTCTCCTCTTTTCTCAATGGAGAGTTCATTCACGGCACGAGAGATCGCGAGTACAACTTGAGCGCAGGCGCAGTGCTGGGACCACTGAATAGGGGTACCCTAGGCAAAGAACAGTGAGGAAGGCAAGGAGTAGGGCGCTAAGCACCTTGCCTACATAGCTCAGGTCGTCACCAGAATGGCTGCCCAAGGGCGGCCTGCAGGCTTGCGTACCTCTGCGCCACCAGCGCAGTTCCGGCCACTTTGGCTCTGCACACTGACAAGTCTGTCCCAGGCTCTCCCTGCTCCCCTCCAGCTTTTCTCTCCGTCTCCCTCCTTCCCGTTCCACTAGAGAGACACAAACTGTAGTGTAAACATTCCCTTCCTCCCGCTCCGAGGCTCGGCTCGCCCTCGGCGGGCGGCTCCAGGAACCTAAAGCGGATGCTGCTCGAGCCCCTGCCACGTCGCTACCCGCAGCTCTGCGTCTGCGCGCTGCCGGGGCGATGCCTGCGCGTGAGCGGCGCGGGCGCGGCCCAATGGGAGAGCCGCGGCGGCGCGCGTGGCCGGGGGGCGGGGCGGCAGTTGAGAGCCGAGCGGCGAGTCCGGCAGTCGGGTCTGAGCTGTCGCATCCCGGAGTCCATCTCCTCGTCGCCACCCCGGCCCGAGCTCATCCTCGCTTCCGAAGCTCTCGCGCGCCCGACAGCTCGGCGCTCGCCCGTGACCAACATCATGTGCGGTAAGGGCAGCGATGGGGGTGTGTGGTGGCCGCGGGGGCCCGCGCAGAGAAGCCAGAGGTGGACAGCGCGTGTCAGCGGAGCGGCCTTGGGGCGGGGGTCCTGAAGAGAGAGGTGGCCTGTGGGGCGGGCATCCCGAGGACATTGAGGGTCCTGAGGGGAGCCGGGATCTGGAGGAGAAGGGTCTCTGGGGAGAAAGGCTGTCCGTGGGGCAGGGACTCCCAAGATGGGGATTCCGGGGTGGAAGGGCGGCCGGAGCTAGTGTGCTTGAGAAGAGGGGCCCGCAGAGGAGATTGTGGGGGTCTCAGGAGTCAGAGGCTACTTAAAAGGGGTTGGAGGGTTGGGGGTGGGGGGTGGGCCGGGGTATATCAGAGCGCTCAAGGGGCACCTTTGCATAGAGCTCAGAGGATAGATAAAATGCTGCGTTAGAAGAGGTGTGGGGCTCAAAGTATGAGGTGTGGAGGGATGCCTAGGGAAGGTCCACCAGGTGAATGAGGCGACCTGTGAACATACTGTGTGGTACTTGGGGTAAAACTCATAAAGCAGGTTGCCGAGTGAGTACTCTGTCCCCTAGCCACACCCCCAGTCTTTCTTGTCTTTCTTCCCTCCCCCCCCCCACCCCCTTTTTCTGTGTCTTTGTAACTGGGTTCCACTTGGTAGCCCAGGTCGGCCTGTAATTCACAGTGCCCAGTCTCAGCCTTCCAAGTGTTGTGATTAAAAGTATGAATGGCCACTCCTGGCTGGTAGCATTTCTTGAATTTACTTATCTTGCAGTCTTAAAAATACTTAATTCTAGTCACTTTATTTTAGGCAGGTCTACGAGGAAGTCAAGCCAACGCACCGACAGTGATACTACACATTCAGTTCCTGCCACTCTTAAGTCTCTCAACAGAAACCATTACTAAATCAATAGCTTGATGAAGTGGGCTCAGAGCTGATCTTGTTGAGAGAAACAGGAGGAGTCCTGGCTAAAGAGCACACATCATGCATGTGCACCTGTTTAACATATGTCTTTACTACAGTCACTAAAAAATAGGCTCTTTTATTCCATATTTTAAGGCTTATTTAGCTTGGCGGTGGTGGCTGGTGGCGCCTGGTGGCACATATTTTTAATCCTAGCACTCAGGAGGCAGAGGCAGGTGGAGCTCAGGGATTTTTTGAGTCCAACCTGGTTCCAAGACAGCCAGGGCAGTTACACAGAGAAGCTCGGTCTCATCCCCCTGACCCCCGTTATCAAAAAGTGTTACTGAAAGGTACTGTGAGAATTATATATGATACCACTAATAATACTGTAAAATGGGAATGAGCCATTAGTAGTCCTTTAAAAGTTATATTTTTACCTTTTCTTTAAAAATTGACAATGATCATTAGACCAAAGAGCATTTTAGGATAGTGTCTCATGTTGTTCCTCAAGCTGGCCTAGATCACAGTTCTCCTTCAGCCTCATGAGTGCTGAGATTCTAGGCCTGAGCCACCATGCCTGGTTCCCAAGAAAGAACATGTTTTAAAGAGAGGCATTGTAAGACTTGAAACTGTTTGAGAAACTTTGTAGTCCTTCACTTTAAGAGCTCAGCAAGAGGTACGTTGTCTGCCGTGTGTGTTCTCCTGTGTTTAATCATTTTGCCTTCTGAAAATGAAGAGCAGGTTTAAGCTTAGAGATTCTAGACTCTAAACATCAAAATAGAAACACTTGTGTTGGAATTATTGGATTAGAGTGGACTTCATAATTAATTATACTTTTACTATTTAATAGATTGGTTTTATAAAATGTACATAAATTAGTTTCAAGTTGTGAGTGATGAATTTTCAAGCTGGTTAATGACTAGTTTGCTGTATTTGGGAGTTAACTGTTTTCTCTTTTATTTTGAGACTGACTCTCACTAGCCTGGATTGGCTTTGAACTCACTCTGTAGCTGGGAATAACCTTGAACTCCTGATCCTCCTCCCGCCTCTCAAGTGCTGGGATGGCCAGACTCTGCCACCACGCCCAGCTAGTTAAACTGTGTTGGAGTGGTGAGTTGTGTTCCTAGTCAAGTACCTGACATTCTGATTGCAGGGTATTTCCTCATCTTGTTCCAGGAAGAAAAGTATTTGAATACTATAAAACAAGAAAGAAAAAGAAAACGGATATAGTTCATGAAGGCTCAGATGAGGAGGGAGGAACTGTTAGTGGCTGCTGGTGCAAGACAGGCATTAAACTGAGTCTCACTGATTATGAACAATAAGGAAATCAATATGCTAGCACACAGTATTTGAGACATTTCTTTTTCTTTTTCTTTTTTTTTTTAAGACAGGGTTTCAACTGTGTAGGTCTGGCTGTCCTAGAATCCAGTAACACTTTTTATATTAGTATTATATATTTCCCAAAGAATAAGATGTATAGTTTCATTTTTTTTTTTTGTATTTTCGAGACAGGGTTTCTCTGTATAGCCCTGGCTGCCCTGGAACTCACTCTGTAGACCAGGCTGGCCTCAAACTCAGAAATTCCCCTGCCTCTACCTCCCAAGTGCTGGGATTAAAGGCATGTGCCACCACCGCCTGGCTTTCAATTGTTTTTTTAATTAGTGATTCTTGCCCTTTTTTAAAACTGTTTTTTATTTATTTATTTATTTTTTTTTGAGACCCTTACCATAGGGTTATTGAGGGATGCTGGGACTGGCTGCTAAGGTGACTCATAAAACCATACTGTTGCTGGGCAGGGGTGCCGCATGCCTTTAATCCCAGCACTTGGGAGGCAGAGGCAGGCGAATTTCTGAGTTTGAGGCCAGCCTGGTCTACAGAGTGAGTTCTAGGAAAGCCAGGGCTACACAGAGAAACCCTGCCTTGAACCCCCCCAAACAAACAAACAAACAAACAAAAAACAACAAAAAAAGCAAAAACAAAAACAAAAAAACCCATACTGTTTACATTCTTTAGAAGTCACACTGGATTTGAAGAAGCTGTGAGGGAATTAACTGTCTAATACACATTTCCTGGGGAAAGGGAGAGGTTAATTAGGTGTCAGGGTGACTAGAAATGAGCAATAGAAGATGGGAAGGGTTTTGTAATAGTAGTTTGTGATAGTCTGCTCCCAGAGACCCATTTAGCCACACTAAACGTTCTAGAAACCTTTAAACCTAGTAACTTTGTTGGGCTCTTTTTTTTTTAACATTTATTTATTTATTTTATGTGTATGATGAGTACACTGTAGCTGTACAGATGGCCATGAGCCATCATGTGGCTGCTAGGAATTGAAATCAGGATGGCCCTGCTCGCTCCAGCGTAATTCACTGTAGCTGTCTTCAGACACACCAGAAGAAGGCGTCAGATCTCATTATGGGTGGTTGTGAGCCACTATGTGGTTACTGGGATCCGAACTCAGGACCTTCTGAAGAGCAGTCAGTGCTCTTACCCACTGAGCCATCTCGCCAGCCCGGGCTCATTTTTAAAAAAAGATTTATTTATTTTATGTATATGAGTACACTGTATTTGTACAGATGGTTGTGAGCCTTCATGTGGTTGTTGGTGTGAGATTCCCGGAGGGACCCCCACACTCAAATCCCGGGAGCGACTACCCCACTCACCACCAAGACACGGACTTGATGCAATCTGCAAGAGGCTTTTTATTCCAGCTAGCTGGGGCGAGACTCATATCCCTCGCAGGGGCAGAGGAGTCTGGCCCTGAGCAAGGTCTTAGGCAGCTTTTTATTTCTGTGCAGTTGCTGGGGCAAAAGTGAAGACTGGGGTAAGGGGAAGGTACGGGGTGGTTTCTGATGGGTGCTGGTTCTCGCTTGGGTTCAGGGGCGGGTTAGCCATCTGGCAGTCATTTATTACCTTTTTTTTCTGCCAGGTCATCCTGGTCTCCTTGTTTCTAGGTTCTGGGAGCTGGTCTCCCACTATTTCTAAATTCTGGGAGTTGGTCTCCCACTGAGTTCAGCTAACGGCTAAGTTCTCACAGTACAGTTTGAAAACTTAATCTTACATTGGGAATTGAATTTTTAGGACCTCTGCTCACTCTGGTTGACCCTGCTTGCTCAGTCAACTCTGCTCGCTCAGTCCCTGCTCGCTCAAGCCCAAAGATTTATTTATTATACATAAGTACACTGTAGCTGTCTTCAGACACATCTGAAGAGCGCATCAGATCTCATTACGGGTGGTTGTGAGCCACCATGTGGTTGCTGGGATTTGAACTCAGGACCTTTGGAAGAGCAGTCAGTGCTCTTACCTGCTGAGCCATCTCGCCAGCCGGGGCTTTTTTTTTTTTTTTTTTTTTTTAAGCTCTTAATTTGGAGACCTGTATCTTATCCTTTTTTTTTTTAACCATTGAGCAAAATTTAGTGTTGTTTCTTGTGGCTTGGGAATTTTCAACTGTAATTTTCAGATACCTAGAAAGTATCAGAAGGTATCATGAAGTGGTTGATGGTACTCTTTGTCTTTTGGAGAAATGACTCAAGAGAGTTGCCTTCAAGAGATTTTTCTCTGCTCAGAGGAGACAAAATGAATGCAGGTACAATGGCTGCAGGTGCTGTCACAGTCCTGTCTGAGGCAGTCTGAAATTCATCAGACACAGGAGAGTTTTGTCCTACTCTCTGTTAGACCTGGAATGTTCCAATGACAGGAGGATTCTTACCTTGAAATACAGAGATTAGTGACAGTGGAGGCAGGTCATGGGTGGTGTTGGCTACCTTCAATGAATGTAGGTAGAAGTAGATTTGAGAACTATTGGCTTTTCTTGGAGATAATGCTTAAATACTTACCCGGTACCACAGAGGTCAGAAGAGGGCATTGGATCTCCTGGAACTGAAGTTAAGGATGGTTGTGAACCACCATGTAGATGTTGGGAATAGAACCAAGGTCCTCTGCAAGAGTAACAAAAGCTCTTTATCTCTGAGCCATTATATGTAGAATATGACTGCATAATTATAATATTGAACATATTTACATAAAGGATTAGTGTATATAAGTCCTTTTTTTAAGATTTATTTATTTATTTTATGTGTATGAGTACATTGTAGCTGTACAGATGGCCATGAACCATCATGTGGCTGCTGGGAATTGAACTCAAGACTTCTGCTTGCTCCGGTATAATACACTGTAGCTGTCTTCAGACGCACCAGAAGAGGGCATTAGATCTCATTACGGATGGTTATGAGCCACCATGTGGTTGCTGGGATCCGAACTCAGGACTTTCGGAAGAGCAGTCAGTGCTCTTACCCACTGAGCCATCTCGCCAGCCCATGTATATAAGTCTTAAATGTAGCATTGTCATTACAAAGAAACATCTCAGTAGAGATGTGGTCATATAAGTGTGATATGTCTATTACATATTATGATGTAGCACAATAAGAAAGCTCAGACAGTTGTTGAGAATGAATCAATAATTTGGGGTAGAAAATCTGCTCATAACCACTCTTCAATACTGCAGCAATTACAAAAGGGTGACTTCTTAAGATTTTATAGTTACGACTATCAGGGTTCAGAGGCGTCAGAAGGTCACAAGTGACTAGTCTCTAAGCTACCTCCGCAGTTTCCTGCTGTCACCCCAACATGCGTCCTGCTCCAGGTCTTTGCATTTGCCCTTCGCGCTACACACTGCGCTCCAAGTCATCTGTCGCAGCGCTCAGGTATCCTGTAAAACCATAGCAGCTTCATGTGCACACGCTCTTGAATTTGCCCCTCATCTTGCGTTGTAACTCTCAGTAGCTCTTTGCACCGTCTGACTAGCTATGCCTTTTTTTGCTTGTTTTGAGACAAGGTCTCTCTGTGTAGCCCTGGATGTCCTGAAATTAGCTATAAAGACCAGGCTGGCCTTGAAGTCACAGAAATCCGCCTACCTCTGCCTCCCTTCTATGTCTAGGTCACTGTATCTTTTTAAAGATTTATTTATTTATTTTATGTATGTGAGTACACTGTAGCTGTCTTCAGACACACCAGAAGAGGGCATCAGATCCCATTACAGATGGTTATGAGCCACCATGTGGTTGCTGGGAATTGAACTCAGGACTTTTGGAAGAGCAGTCAGTGCTCTTAACCACTGAGCCATCTCTCCAGCCCCGTATTTTTTTATTTTGGTTTTTGTCCTTTAACACTACTGGGGATCGAACCTAAGGCTTCATGCATGCTAAGTAAACACCCTGCTTTAACTCCATAACTAAGCAGAGACTCTGCCTGGTACTGTTCTTTGCATGTCATAACACTGAATAAATATTTGTTTAATAAATGAAACAAAAAAGATTTTATAGTTACTTTAAACAGGACTGCATATTGGGAAGTTTAAAAAAGACAAAGACCTTAAATTACGAGCTGAAGTAGTGACTTCTTTCTAGGAGGCAACCACGTGAATATGAATGTCTCTGTGAACTTGCCCTGCCTGCCTGAGTAGGTGTTTGCTTGTCATCTCTTCCTGCCACGCTGAGAAAGCAGACAATATCATAATCCTAACTGGTGGAAGAATCTTTTCTTTCTCCTCTTTCTTTCTTTCTTTCTTTCTTTCTTTCTTTCTTTCTTTCTTTCTTTCTTTCTTTCTTTCTCCT